>JAIPRK010001261.1:0-47993 GCA_025469195.1 Chaitophorus viminalis
AATTTTCACCAAATCTTTATATTGGTGTTCTCTATACATGGTTAAGTTTTCAAAGTATTTTGACATATTTTGACTTATTTATAGACAATTTAAATTTTCGATTTTTGTAAGTTTTTTTTTTTTTAAATATCTATAAAATTATTTTGGCTGTCCAAAAATTCTTGAAAATGAATTAAAGGATTAAATATAAGTAATACTAATTGTAACTAAAAAATATCGGAGATGGTTTCACTCAAATTTTTTTTATAAGCCCATAAAGTTCAAATTTATATAAAATATGTTAAAATCGCGATAATTTGTAAGTTATTTTGTAGTTGAAAATTCATAAAATTTTTTCTGTTTATACTTAAGATTCAAAATTTTAACACTAGGTTTTCCATAAGCTTACCTTCAAAAATATATAAAAAATATTCTACTAGACTTAAGGGGAAACATTTTATGACTGTTTTAAATTTAAATTTCTACGAAATTGCATTATAATTCAATTTAAACGTAAAATACTATATTATTATATACACATTTTAGACAAACATATTAACTCCGTTCAGAATCGTTATTCGTATACAATGATATCTATCATTGCATTCAAATTTAACAAATCCATTATAATAATGAACTATCCTATAAACGAGGTGCACTCCACCCCCAACTGTACAGCAAAGCGAGGCCCACCCGTTCTTTTTTAAGTTTTTTTTAAAATTATTTTAAATTTTGAAATACTATTTGTTTTGATTTTTGGTACATATAGTTCTCTATTCCACATACGACATAATAATATTCTAATACACTAGTCCTTCAATATAACATTTATCTATTGAAACGTGTAATTTAAGAAAAACAAATGAGCTCGTTGACACGACACTGTTTAAATATTATGTTATTGACACGTGATGGTTGTTACTTGTGAGGCTTACAAACTTGACAACTTCACATTTCGCGTTCACTAGCCAAAATAATTTTACAATATTGACATTTTAGTATTTTCAAATACTTCTTTCCGTGTATCTACCGCGAATTTTAAAACATCACGCAACCAGACGTATTTACTCAGTCACTCAAATATGTCACATAATTGGTTGGACTTTTTCAGAAATATTAATTTTGAAAAAATTGTACGTGTTTTGTAATACTTTATATATACGTGATTGTACAAGTAATAAATCTCTATTCTCTTTGAAGTACAATAAAAATGTGCTTATCTTAACAGATCTCTGCAAGGTATTGGGTATCATTTTTTTATTTTCTCTGTTTATTTGTATAGTCGTATTTCGTATAAAATATATTATATAATATATAATGTATGCTCCTCTATCTAAAGTATTGTGTCATACACTTCATAGGAGAAAGAAATATGAAGGTATCATTACACTATCACCGTGTTCCGTGTAGACCGCTTAATAAATATCGGTTAGCAAGTTACCAAACTATATCCAATGGTTGAAAATATTCAACTTTTCACCATGCATTTGAATGTGGTATTTTTAAATACCACATTGAACATACAGCGGTAGTTCAACCCTACAAAAGTTATACGAAGACGGTCGACACGGAACACGGTGATTGTGTGTAGTACCTACCATAGACAATACCACTATACCTACCTTACGGGGTCGTCATTCATATCCACCCGTTGTTGTTTCCGTCTTACAAAATGTACAATATATTATAGCAAATACCTGCGTTCAGTAGAACAAATTATGTGTTATTAGCTATTATATAAGCGTACACGAATCCATTATAAAATAATATGGGCAGAATATTATCTGTATTTCTACGACAGTTTCTATGATATTTTAATTTTTAAGCGAGCTATGAGTTTTTTTTTTAAATCGTGATATTTTACATACTCATACTTGCCTGAAAATGAAATTATCGTAAAAACTGACGGAGAAACACAGATAATTTTTCGTCAATAGATCAGAATACTCTAATATTAAAGCTAACAACACAAAATTAGTTATACTGAACGCAGTTTGACTATGCTATACGCGTTTGTAAGACAGTGACGGGGGTGTGAAGCCCTCGGTTCTATTTTTAAATAAGATCTATGTATTATTATAATATGTGCATTTCCAATATTCCTCTCAGTAAATGTATAAGCAACTTGATTTTTAATTTTTAGATATTATAATACGACCATGCAAAGATCATTAGATTTCATACGAACACTGGGGATAATCGAAATAGGTAATAATAGTCTATAAAACCGAATATGTAAAGGGTATAACATTTTATTTGTGTTTATGTTTTTCCATTTTGTCGGAGTTCTGAAAAATAATGAACATTATTGATACACTTATATTCATATGCTTGACGCTTAAGGAGTGTATTACATTGATTTTAATCTATATACTCACTGCTTCGTCGGCTTTAAAATAATTTAATCTCGGTCTATTATTTTGAATACGTCTTCTATAATTTCACATATAATAGCCTATAGTATTCGTTGCTCGATGCATGTTATTCACAGAAGTGTTCATCGTTTTAGTAATATCATTATTTGAATGTACCTACATAATATATTTCATTAAGTAATGTATATTGTCACAGGTAATTTGGTTTTGTGTTTAATTCAGACTGTTTAAGTCAGTAACGCTATATTTGTTCTCATTGGTTTTTAGCTTATATATTTGGAATCTTTTACTTTTGACAATTTTAAATTTCAATATTTGTTATAACATTATAACATTAGAAATAAAATACTAATCTTAAGTATAAATTCATTAAATTAATTAAAAGGTTTTATTTCAATACTGTTAATTGTTAAGTATATACAATTACATAGCCATTGATGAGAATAATGATTGTTGTTGATGAATATTATTGTTATCGATACACAAAATATAAAAATATATCTATACTTTTCAAAAATATCACAATAAACAATTATGAGATTCGGACGCACCGTAGCTCCGCATGAATAAAATTATTTTGAAAATCTGCAACTCCGTATTCACCGTAGCTCCGTATTCTAAAAATATTTTTAACACCGAAAGTTCGCATGGACTAAAATTGATTGAAATATCTAAGGAAATAAATAACCCAAAGATGCACAAATCAAAACAAAATGATCACTTAGAAAAAACATCGCAAAAACCAATGCAATATTTCCACCCAGTATTTGGGCCAAAAAAGAAGCAACACTGGAGAAAACTACAAACAACTGTGAGTCATTTCATGCAAAATTTGGTAATTTATTTACTTCAAAATTTATTAGCTATACAGATGGATTCTTATATACGAATGAATTCTGCGAATAATAATGAAAGTAGGATTATTACAAATAAACAAAAATCAATATGGAATTTATAAATAAAAAAATAGAATTATATAACGATGGCCAAATTGATAGGTAGGTATAATTTTGTAAAAAGTTTAGCATCATTTAATAATATTTAATAATATTTCGTTTTAATTTACATCATAATGACATATTATGTTTATTGTAAATTGTGTTAATTATTATTATTTTTCTAAGATAATTAGTTTTTAGTTTAAAAAATAAATTTAATTTAATTAATAATTTTTTTTTTTTTTTTTAATAACATAAAATATTAAATTTAAACAATAAAAAAAATATGTGCGGAGTTAGGGTGGTTAAAAAAGAAAATTATGTGCGGAATTAGGGTAGTTGAAAAAAAAAACGTGCGGAGTTAAGGTGTAAAAAAAAAACCTTGTATGCGGAGTTCAGGTGATATATTATAAAATAGCCGCGATGCATGCGGAGTTACGGTGCATCGTGAGATTCATATCAACTTTTACCATACATATATATATATATAGAAATATCGTGGGCTCAGAACCAAAAGGTGCTATCTCAAAATATCAAATTATTCAGGAGGGCCATTTTAAGCTATTTTTAACTTAAAACTGCATTATCTTTTTTTGTAATGAATGATTTTTAATGATTAGCACATCTAAAAACTTACTAAGTTGTTCTGAGTTAACACTAGCAATTTATTTTTCTTAAAATCAAAATGTAACGTAAGAAAAACAAAAATGTAAAAAATTTCCGTTTAGAACTTAAAAGTTCTTCTGATAGAACCTTTTGGTTGTTAACATTTTTTTTCACTTAGTTAGAACTTTTTGGTTTTGAATTAAATGTATGTTTTCACTATGATGTTACCAACCTCAAAATAATAAATAATGATATAGCATTGGCTTTTCACTTGAGTAGAATAGAATATACCCAATCTAACCTATATAAAAACCGTACCTGTAAAAGGGGTTAAAAGTAACCCCTCCCAAAAAAAAAAAATTGGCTCAGATTATGTAAGCATATAAATTATTATTTATTCAATTAATTAAACATTAAGGTTATAACTTATAAGATTCTGATTTTCTTAACCCCGTTTCCATACCCTTTCCCAAAATTTGTTCTGGGTACCGCCATTTATAATTTACAAATTATAACCGTATATTTATTCAAATTATTTATAGAAATCTTTGTTTTGTTGATAAAAATGTACAATAATTAATAATATTGTACCATCATATTATTATTGTATGGTTGATAAAGTGAATATGAGATAGTACTTTTTGGTTATCACTAATTTATTTTATCTAGTTGACAGAATCTTTTGGTTTTAACACTGTTCTCAAGAACCAAAAGGTGCTATCAAGATCGCTATGAAATAACAAAAGTGTAAATTTGATCGATTAAGCACCTTTTAGTTCTGGATAACTCCTTAAATAATGGACCTAAAAAGTTGGATGTGAGTTTGGATTATAGACCATTGACCAATAAACGCATTTATGTCAAAAAGTGGATTTTCGAAAAAATCGATTTAGCACCTTTTGGTTCTGAGCCCACGATATTAATCGAAACTATATTTATACAAATTATTTGATAAATGAGCATATAAATTAATTTACATACCAAATATTAGTAAAAGCAAATTATGACACTAATGTTGGTTTTTTTTTTACAGCCATTCATAGTTGTAATTCGATAACAAACAATTGTCAATTTCGGTAGTTATTTCCCTAGTTGAATCCAATGTTCTTTCAGGATGGTGAAACAACTTGGATGAATCTATATAATTTTCTTCAATCGTATTCCTTAATATTGTACAAAAGAAATATATTAACAACGATATAAACTATAATTATTAAACGTAATATTAACATTGATTTTAAAATATATATTATCAATGTTAAATATTCCGAATTTACCAGAAGACTAGTAGAGACTAGAGGTATCTTAAAGTATACATAGAGGTATACATGAACATTATTTCTTTGGCCTTATATTTCCTATATTATTAAATCAAATACAACGTATAATTTAATTTTTTCCCAGATTGGTAAACATTTTTTTTATTTCTATGTAAATGAATAACGAATCTGACGAGATATTTTACATATATTTACTAATTTTTAGTGGTAAAGTAAAGTTATCAATAATTAAACTACAAAATTTAACTAATTCAAAAATAAAACTAGTTCTTTAAAATATTTAACTTTTGTATAAACTCTTATATAATTTATAATTTTTTTTAGCTACTAGTATAAAATCATTTTAGCTCAACAATTACAATAAATGATTACAAATTATATATACATACTAGATAATACACATATATCACTTAATTAAAGTAATTACCTAACTAGAAGTAGTAAAACAATTTTAAAATATACAAAAAGAAAGAAGAAAAAACAGCTTGTTAGATGGAATTTATAATTTATTAATTTATTATTATAATGTTAATTGATTATAAACTTACAACCAACTAAGTTTAAAAATGCTTTTTCAACACTTTGGTAATTGATTAATCTTACAGATAGTTTATAATAACCACAGGTATATGATAATATAAATAAACAGATTAAAAATAATTGCAAAAAAACTTGTAAATCATGTAGATTATAGGTGAACCTAATTTACAAGTTAAAACTGAACTTTATATTTCATGTTATATAAAAGACATTTAATAATATACCTCGATTTCTTGATTTCCTGTTTGTACGACGGTTCAGCTGTTGCATGCTTGTACTTCTTATCGGCCACGATGTTAGAAAAATTTTCCAGTGGATTTTTAAACATTTCTAATTTTTTTAATTCACGCAAATTTGATTCTGTGCATCCGATGTTAAGTTTGTTACTCTCCAATTTCTGCTCTTCTTGGGAATCTATAACGAATTCTAAGTGCTTGATGAACTGTTCTTTTCGGCACAGTGCTTTCTCATATTCAGCATTTTGATTTTCCAATTGTTTTTGATATTCATTCCATTCGTTGCAACGCCTGAAAACCGAAAAAATACAATGGAATAAATAACAGATTTAACCTGCAGAATACTACAACGTTACTTTTCTTCTGTTCTTTTCAATGTTGTGATGTATTCGTTCAACTTACGATCAGATTCAACGGATACAGAATTAATTTTTTTATCTGCATTCACTAGCAAATTTTCATACTCCTTTAAACTAATAATAATAATAATAATAATGATAATAAAAAAAGTCGTGTGAAATACGCACGAGTTAATTGTCTTTAATTCTTTAATTTAGGTTACATGAAAGACAATTCAGAGTAAAATAACTAATAAAATATACTATATAAGCAGTGTATAATAATTTACAGTCTCAGCACATAAGGGATCTTGGTTCATGTGATGAATGAATAGAATTAATTATTATGTTCCATATGATCACTTATAATAATTATTATAGGATTTATATGATATGTATCCCCAGTATTTTTGTATTGTTCGAATTATCAAGTAAATATTGTAAATGCTAATTTACTATATTATTAACAGAACCGAGAATTAATTCACTAAAATCTAAATGTCGTTCAAATATTAAAACTTAACAAATGTATTCTAAATATAAATGTTTCCATTTTTTTACGTATAAAATAAGTGATTTATCTATTCGAATCCCATGAAAGTAAAAATAAACAATAACCATCAATAATGAATACTATTTGAAACATTCTTAATAAGATTTTGATATTTTCCTCTTAAAAAAAGTCACTTGCTTAGATTTTTACCTAAAGATAAAATCATAATAAAGATATTGATTAAAAAATGAACATATTTTATATATGTTTATAAAACAATTATATGGTTGTTTACAATACTTACATTCGTTAACAGAATGAAGGTAGGTACATATACTAAAGTTACCGTTTTAGAAGTTCACATTTTTCGTCTAAGACTTTATCCAGTTTTTCTTTATAGGATACCTCCATGTTATGACATTTGACTAAAATATAAACGATTTCTGGTGAGGTCTGAATACTCGCCAATAAATACGATTGATTCACGCAGTACACGATACTATATTACTTTTCTCTTCTGACAACTCATTCGTGACTGTTTCTAATTTGTCGTTCAATTTTTCTACATCTTTATTCAATTTTTTCACTCCGTCTTTCATGGAAATAAATTTGTTGGTCGTTGATTTAACTTTCAAATTTTCTACTGCACTCGTATTTGGCGTATTGGTCATCAAATCTAATTTCTTATTACTGTATATTTTCTTCTGTAATATATTAAGTATAGATATGATTAAGTTACACAATATGTAATCTTGTATTTTATTAAATTATTTATCACATTTTTATTGATAACATGTTCAGTAAGTCTAGCAGTTACAGTTTTTGAACTGTTAATTGTAGTTTTTGGATTTTGCATATTTTTTATCGGTGATTTATCACACACAATTTTTGTGCATTTGGAAACGTAAGCGTTCATAAAAAAGTCCTTAAAATAATTTACAAGCGCAATGCATTATATAAAATATATATTCTTGAAATAAAAATAAAACTATATTCTATTTAAATGAAATTATTACTTTCGCAGTAGATGGTCGATTACATCCGAAAACCTTCGTTTTACACAAAACCTGATCCCATCGTTTTAACACTAATTTTATGATATAGATTATATATTAATGGAGATTATAGTCAATAAACATCATTAATAAAATATTAGACTATACAAATTGAATATTACCGTCATCTACATCTGTTTTAGGTTTTCTTAACATTTTTTCATTTTTTACCATAGTTTTTGTTTTAGAATAATTTTGACAATTTTGCATTTTATTAAATTTTTTCTTCGAATATTTGATTTTTGTTTTAACAAACAGTAGTTTTTCGATTATTTTTGTATAAAATATGTAATTATAAAATAAAATAGTACTAATTAATACTCTAGATAGAAATATAATTGTAAAGGTATAAATTTATTTTTTAGATATTATTATATATCGTTATTGTTGTTGGATTCAGTGTCTAAATAAATATTTAATTGAACTTTTATGCTACCTAGCAATCGAACAACAATGAAAATTCTTTAAATTATTTTCAATGTATTATAATTTTTTAATCTTAAATATTGTAATTTCGTTAAATAAATATTTGAATGTTCACTATCTATAGTACTTGTGTATTCACTGGTATTACTTAAAATAATTTAGAAAATAATAAAAATATATCACAAGAATTGATCGGCATAAATTATAAACATAAATATTATATTTAATTTATGACATGGCAGAACAATATCGTTTATATGGTTAACTATTTATTAAATACCTTGTTAAAGAAGTTTTATATCCCTTTATTATCACAAATAAAATATTATTTTAGTAAACTACAAAAACACTGGAAGAAATCAGAAACCACCATTTATAAAATATAAAATGTATTTTATTTTATTTTTTCTATAAAATTACTTACGTAAATAATTATAGTATAAATAAAATCGAGCATTAAATCAATACCATCCAATTATCTTTGACTGAGATCTAAAATAAGGGTTCTTGTTTAAAGAGATATCCAAAGTTGACGCAGTCCGTGCAATCCCCACTTAGGGTATAAATAACCCACTAAATTGGACATTGTCGGGAAGGGTGATGGCCCAAAGGATACACTATACATGTTTTTCGCTAAATTACTTTTTGATCCTATCTTTGCAGTTTCATACCCAACATTTCGGTGGGCAAACCGTATTCATTATTGTATATATTTGAACCATTAAACATGACCCATTGTAGTGCATACAAAACGAATGCAGTCATAAGGTTGTATAAGGATTAAAAATCTTTAATACATTATTCACATGTTGGTTGTACGAATATGTAAATTATTTTGTGTTATTAATTGATTCATTTATCAGTGTTTCATTCGTTATTCACACAAACCGGATTGATTGTATTTTATCACATTATACTTTACTGGTAAAATTCTATCAAATCTAAAATTTGTAATCATCTATATGATTCAAAGTTCAAACACTCATTTTTATATCTAAAATATTATACCGATAACATTAATATTATCATATCCATTTCCGCAAATCGTATTATCGTACGCAATATACTATGTTAGCGTTATTCTGAAACACTATTATTTGCAGTAATAATATTTAAGTAAAATTTATTCATACTATTATGTTGTAATTTATCGTTTAAATAAACTTTTGATGTTAAAGAAGACGTTGTGAATAGTAATTACATATTTAGACACCAAATTTTAAACAGAGCTACCGATATTTGATGAAGATGTTTTCTATCGATTATCGTTTTCAGAGTTTCTTAAAATAATCAATGATTTTTTTTAGCGACATAGGGTTCTTAAACATGAAGTTATCTCCATTTATTAAATAGGTACCACAATGTTCATACTGGGAGTAAAGGAATTAAATTTTATTCGTAGATTTTCTAATACTTTACAAATACATAAGTGTCTACAGGATTTCAACACATTTTTAATTATTCTCGTGTAAGTTACAATGTCATCATAAGTGGTTAAAAGAGTGGGTTTTCTTTCAAAGACTGGATAAAAGTTGTTAATGGAAAAGGGCTGTAATAAAGCTCCGCATAATTATTATTATTCATAAATTATAAATGTAAAATTAATTAATGCCTATATCTGTATAATAAATTGATTAATGGCCAAAATAAAACATTTTACGCTCATCTAGTTTACCAAAACTTTTAACAGTCTATTTAATCAACGATAAATCGTGAATATCGAGATGAATAAAATATTAATTGTAAACTAAAAAAAAATAAAAAATAATACTATTTTTATTGTATACCATACGAGTTTGCCTGCAGTGAGCCATAATTTTATAGGCTATGGTGTCAAAATTTAACACCACGAGCTTACTCAGGATTGGAAAGATATATTTAATAGTAATATATCTATCACACGTCAATATCAGAAAATCGTGGTTATAGTAAACCAACTCGTATGCATTTAATGAGTGCGATGTATGTGTTTCAAATAATAATTTATCTATCTCCGTTGACCGTTGGAAACGGATAGTAATTATCATTTTGAAAAAATACAGCATGATATAATTCATCTACATGTGCGCTGTATACTTTAATCATTATATTCTGTTAAAAATATAGGTCAATTTTATAATATTGTGGAGTTAAAACAAGTTTTAAAAAAAATTACTATGTTATTGAAATGTCGAATAAAATGTTATGTGATACCATTTCCATAAATTTAATATGATATATTTTTATTAATATTATTTTTATTATGTTTTGTACACATAGCAGACAGATAATAGTATTCGTGATGCATTATGTTTTGCATAAAATTGGATATAAATCAAAATTAAACAGTTCGTGTTAAAAAAAAAGCGTCCATAGAATTATACATTATGTGTACAAAAGTACACGTTAAAAAAACCAACTAGGTATGGCATTAAATTTTGGTTGACGGGCTTTGTGAAAATGCCGTAAACACGCTGCCTATATGCCTGTATGACCAGCAGTTGTATGGTATTCGAAAACTATGCATGACCGTATATTTAACTATTGTCCGGATGCCGTTCGTGATTTTCGAATTAAATTACTTACTTGATTGGTTTCCATCCGTATGATGATATAAACTGTATTATACGACCGCGACCACGACAATACGAATCTACGCACTACGAGCATATTGTCACGACGTGATGGTTTAGTTATCGTTATAAGTCCGCGTCTATTATATAATCATGCGGTTACAAACATGTGGGGGGAGGTGGTTGCCAGTTGAGCTCGATGACATTTATTTTACTTTTTCCTATCCAAGTTCATATTTTACAGACGTTAACGCAGACATCCATGCAAGTATTATATAAATAAACACAGGGGTGTTGACTTATTGTCAATTACACAGATGTCCGTCGGTCCGTTGTACATCTACATGCGAGTGTACGAGATGCGCGAGCCCCGCGACGGCAATAAAACACTGACCGCAGTATGGTCATTAACTCTCTTAACTAGTTATTTCACCCGGAGAGTAGTATTATACCCAACATACGGTGGTGGTGTTGTTATAACTGCACCATGTGCAATCGCGGTATCCCGCTGCGCTGTAACCGCGACAGTTATACGCACCCTCGTATCCGATTTGCAATCATTTACGAAACCGCATTAAACCTGTCGTCGCGAACAATAATAATTCGTATATTATAATAAAAAAGAAGAGAGAAGGAATATTGATTAAAGAACAAACAAGCATACGGTCCGAGATAATATAAATATACGTTCGTGATGATATTATTATTTACGTATAGACGACGCTATCACGCCGCAGCAGCACTAGTAGGTGTATGACGGTAAAATATTAAGTTATAATAATAATAATGATAATAGTATTAATAAATAATAATAGTGTAATTCGATTGCGTTTTTCGATTGAGTTGCCAGCGGGTCACGTCATCTCATTTAGGGTGGTGGCGGCGGAGCGGGTAGTCACTATGTGCCGAATTATTATATAATATATATATGTACATAGTGTCCCCGGGGACCGCGTTAAATAGTCGTCGTGTCAACCCTTCGCCGCGAGCCAACGCGCACGGACCGCTAAAACGGATTTGATTCTTTCGACGTGACCATATTGTCGTCATGAAGCCGGGTTAAACGATGGTTTTACACGTGTGTGTGTGTGTGCGCACGCGCGCGTTTGTGTGCGTTATTTGCTTATATATATACACATGACTTTTGCCCGCACGGACGGCACGTAAATGTGGTTCTCTAAAAATGCATACGCTCGCCCACACATGTTACTGCCCCGCGGGACTTTCATCAGCGCCGTTTGTTTCCGTCCCTCGGATAAATGTAATAAATATATATTCGTATTATACGTATTATATACACCCCGTAAATAGGGTTTCTTTATTGTCACGCGCGCGCAAGTCAAACCGCGTTTCTAAGAGTCGGCCGTGCGTGACCACGACGTGCAGCGCGTAATAGGGCCGCGCTTAATCGCGTTTATTCTGAATATCACAAACGTACACCAAGGGCGTGCATATACACGTTATTATATACAGTCCGCGATCCGATTATTTTGCCGATATCCTCGCCAGTCCTTCACGAAATATTCTTCTGCCGCGTCTGCGACGTACATTTATTTATTTTCCAACACGACGCAACTGTTGACGCATTGTTCAATATCATACGTATATTACGTTATGCGCAGCGAAAATAATACGTCCGAGACTGAATAGCAAACGCCGTAAATGGTTGGGCGGAGGAAAATCCAGCTTTAGACGAATTCCCGGAAAATCGAGCTATGCGTACAGTATGCACAGGGGTGCATTCGGTTTGCGAGTGAGGCCAAATCGCGTCCGTCTTATATCACGGCCATTTTCGGTTTGAACCCGATAGATCACCATATAATGAGTAATATTATTAGGTATAGTCTTGTACGCCAAAAAGGATTAATTCCCACCACATAGGCCATCAATCATCATAGGCGTAAACTAGTGAGGTGAGTTTTCGATGTTTGAAATGTAGACACAGACTGATGTCCAGGCACACGCGTGCAATGCTTGGTGAAAAAATGGAATTAAAATTATACGGAAGATAAAAATGATTAAATTTATAACAATTTCTTTGTAAAAATATTGAAATATATCGATAGCTGTATTCATTATTTTACACAAAGGTTATTACGTAGATCGAAAACTTAATGCTATTGTTTAAATCGTTTCAACAGTGATTTACTAAGTACGCAATAATATTATTGCGTTATCCGGCCGGCGCTACTGATGACCGCTCGACGTGCTACTATACAATATTAGATGCCCAACCCAATTGCTCTCCAGGCGTTTCTCCGACGAACAATCTACACTACAATAATAATAATATTATCATGAATTACTATAATATTATTATTGCTATCGTTATTGTTGTGAAAAAACAGGCAACGTAAAATGGTTTGTTATTCTTATTTCATTAAAAATGTGTACGAAAAAAAAAAAGAAAAAATAATTGTGTGCTCATCATCATTTATTATTTTTGTTTGTTTTTTAAAATACAGACCGACGAAACGTACGCACCACATAATATTATTATCTATTATCTAAGAGTGATGTAAGTCAACCTTTATTTTATCATACTCCAATTCATTAATAATACGTCGTGTCTTTATCTCTCTTTATACTACCTATGTAGGTATCTTTATTATTTATTATTAATTATTATTTCGATTTTAAATTTCACTGGCTCGTATTTGTAAATTATTTATACTAATTTGCCCTTAGTTAACATTTTAATAACAACTAGGTTGATAAATTCTATATAATATATTGATAAATTCTAGTTTTTCATCAATAAAATTATTTTGTATTCCACCTAACTATTCCATAGTTATAGAAATATATTTTGTAGTACATATTTGCCTCTAAATAGCAACTATACTAATCATTATACTATTTTACTTTTGCTGTGCCTAACTGTAGGCAATCATTATTACTACCTACTGTATTATATTTTGTACAGCGCCTGACTGGCAAGTGATAACTTCTTATTGAATGTATTGTATATATTATAACAAATTTAGCACTGCAACGTTTTTGACCAAACAATAGTAATAGACAACAGTCAATTCATTAAGAAATATATTTTAGTAAAAATGTTCTCTAAAGTGTGGGTTTATTGATTGTAGAATTTAATCAACGTAATATTTTCATTATGGTGGAAACTGGACATTTGAATTTCACAGCCAAAAGTAAGAAAAATTCAAGAAAAATAAATTGTATTTAAGAACCATTCAAGTGAATAAGGATACGATCAATAAAAGAAAGTATTTCGTAGAACTTTTTTAAGAATTTTGCAGGCATGACCAAGAATATAGAATTATAGAGAGAGAGAAAACAGAAAAAATTGTATACTATTTACTATATTTAGTAATTTTGCCACACAAAGTACGCTTCTACAGTAGAAATACACCAATGGCACTGGCTTGTATTTAGACGAGTTACATTATGTTCCTGGGTTAAATTTTAAACTTTGGTAAAAGGGACTGGCTCATAGTTGATGAGGTTTCTGAAAGTACTCATAAAATATTGTCCTTGGGCTGTGCTCTTCCGGTATGTTATTAAGACTTTTTTGCACGCACAGAACAAACACAAAGATCAGGTCGCTGATAAAAAAATCGCATACAATACGCTAACAATATAATAATATGTACGTATATATGATAACCCCTTCGTATGAGAACAGCGGTGATGTTATAGCTCGCGCAGACCGTATGTTTGATTTACAATAACGACGGTAAAATCATTTGCGTTTTTTTTTTCTAGTGCACTCGTCGTCGTAGGTACCTCTAAAATATATTTTACTTAACTACGGACCCATCATCGGTAAAAGGAATATAATAACCATAAAGCGATGGCACTCGCGCACACTATCGTTTGACGTGGAACACATGAGCACATATTTTATTGTGCCTATACCATATATAGTTATTATTAAATATATGTTATTATGTCGAGCTTGAAAAAAGAGTACCATCACGAGACACACGTCGCATATGGCACGCGCGCGTATACAGTATAATACGATGATCGTCAGCGAATTTGTAGAGAAAAATACAATTAAAACGCACAATGAAACCGTACACGGCGGTCGTATTCAGTAGGTTCATAATAATAATATAGAGGTGTATTATAAATGTGTGTGTGTGTGTGTGTGTGTGTGTGTATTATAAAAAAGATATTATCGTGAAAACAATCGTTTTGACGGCGGCTCTCGTTAAGTGCTTCGCGTATTCGTGTTGTATCGGTATTGCTGCGCGAATTGTGTACGTATTATAATATTGGCGGTGACGCAGCCGTGAAGTGCACTACGCTTACAAAATAATATTAATAATAAAAATGTTCTCTGGATTGTAGTGCAGCGTATATAATATTATATATTATACTACGCTCGGTCGTACACGTGCGTCGGCGCACCTTTTGTTTTACCCGTCGCAATTTTTCGCAATCCTATATTCGCTGTATTGTGTATTATATACTTGCGTGCATCGTATCTTTGCACATGATGCGCGCACACAATATAACGAATGCATATTAAATATATATATATATATATATTGTGCGTAGATATTACTATAATGTGTGACGATAACGAGACGACGACCGCAAATCGCGTGTATCCGCAACTTAACGTCGTGCAGCGTAAAATATTTCGCGTATAGAAATATGTATAATATAGTATATATTGTACGTATAAAGTGCCTAATGTGTATGATACACGTTTAGACGAGGTCCCCGGGTCGAGTGGTTGTTTCTATTGTACACGAAAAAAAAAAAATAATAATAATAATAATAAAAAACGAATCCGTAAAAACACCCTCTTCCCGCGCCCGCGGACGCATTGTTATTTGATTTGTGACGGGAACTCGTGCGCACAGCGGCACCCTCGCGGTGTGTGTGTGTGCTTACTATATTATAATATTATATTATCATTATATTTTTGTAGCCGAATAAACCAAACGACTTGGGGGTCACGTGCGAGGTCCTGTTCGAGTCCCAGATTTTCGGTAACTAACGAGCTACTGATATCGTTCTGATTGCGTACAAGTTTGACTACTGCCGTTTAGTTTTTTTTTCATCCGCCTACGTATCATTGTTGGAAAAAAGTACCTACGTTAAAAAAAACGACAACAACAACCCTTGTGCGATCGAATTACTATATGTACATGACGTGTACGACTACCAATGCCCGCGTTTCCTGGTTTCCCACAACACGCGCGAGCGCGCGACCAACGACTATGCTCGACGACGACGTTCGCAATACAATGGTTCAAAGATTAACACACGACTACTATAAACTACTATTGCGCTAACCGACTAATTTCCGTAAGACCAACATGTTATAACACCGACGCACGTCAACTTGTTTCCGGCGAACGAACATCCGGAATGTACGTATATAACCAGCAATACTGTCGAATAATGCACACGTAATATAACGATGGTCCCACTATGATTGGGTTACAAAAGGAAATAAAAAACCAAAACTATCAGATTCAGGAACCATATTCGAGCGTGCTATATATGTATTATGGTATCATTCCCAATCCAAACTCAATAGCCTGCTCGTATTAAACAAAATTCACGAATAAATTTTCCTCCTCATCGAAATATTTGGTCTGTTTCATAGTATACGCCATAATTATGCCGATTTTATTAAATGTACGCAATATTTCACATATTCTTATTTTTAACTGACTCTCAGGCACTAATTTATTTTTTTCAATACAATAATATAGTATAATATATACAAATCATAATTTAATACAAATTAATATAATAATACCATATGTTTCTAGAAAAATATTTGTTTGTCTGAAATAAATTAAAACATAATTTTTAAAGCATTTGTAGTAGAAAGACATTCATGCATAGTGGATAATAGTTATAGTTCGAGCGGAAACGAAATTTCAAAATTATTATTTATTACTTAATCATATTATATTAGTATAACGCACATAATATGATGTAGTTGTGATATTTCAGTATTTCACTATATTATGGTTGAAATATGAACAATTTTAATCGTTTTTATAACACTTTTAATGAAAATCTTTTCATAATATGTTTTGGTATTTAATGGCACAAAGGAAAATCTACTTTGTATATAATATAATAATACATTGGTTTGTATAACCGTTGGTTAATATATTTTACAAAAATTTTAAATGTTCTAAATAAAAAGTTGTAATAGGTATTAACAATATTCAATCATAACCTACTTTTGTTTAAATTATACCTAATACATCATTTTATACGTTAGTTTTTATATAAAATTTAAGACATAAATAGGTATACATCATAAAGTGTTTGGATATTAAATTGGACCACCGATAATTAAAAACTGAATGGTGTTTATCTAATGATATGCTTATACTTAACACAACTGTTGACTATATTGTATGTTTTCGTTGTGTAGTCCGTTTCATCGTAAATGTATAATTTGATTTCTCGTGTTTTATCACCCTCTAAAAGAAAAATTGTCTTTTATTTTAAAGAAGAAAGATTCTAATCAGTTCTTCACTTGGTCAGAAAATTAAAAGTGGTAAATATTAGTATCCATATAGAAAACATATCACGCGGCATCTTCCTGCCAGAATGTCATCATGTTTCATTAACAAAGATAGCTTTATTCATTTGGTAAGATGAATAGAAAGAAATCTACCATCTTAAGTCTTGCCTACTTGACGTCTTGGAAATATTACTTTAACACGTCTTCAACACTTGGCTCGCTAATGGCTATTGTGTCTAAGACGTCATCGCGTTATTCCCTTTCTTCCACCGATATTCTTTGAATTGAATTTCGTTTGCCAATGATTCCCAAATATGTGAAAACTTCAGAATAACATTTTTCAAATAATATGTATTGTACAATACATACAATTATTCCATTTTAATGTAATAATGTATTGAGTCTGTTGTTTTAAATGCAGTATTTGTTAGCTATTTTATATATAGTGTTCGAAATCAGGTTATGTATATTTAGTCTGTTAAAACAAAATAATGTTCTCGAATCGTATGCATATAGTTATTTCGCCGATATAACTCGCGTGGTACAAACTAAACTCTATATAAATATTTGATCGTACGCGCCAATATCATGAAATGCTTAATTTATCGATTAATCTGGGATACGTGCACGATGATTTCCGATCCAATATCATTTGTCTTATTTATGTTCTGTCCCACCTTAATCGTAATTTTTAAATACAAAAAAAAAAAAAAAATTTGAAAAAAAATGAGAAAGAGAGAGAGAGAGAGAGAGAAAGATAACCATCACGATTGCAGATACGGATAACAGTTTTCTAATGATATTTTAATTAATATAAACTATAAAGAATTCCGTGGACTTTGTGTGGGAGAAAAGTTGAGAAAATGTGTTTAAAGGATATAGTGGTACGGTCCGTATACATATATCGGTATATATATATATATACACAGTGATAGCGGTCGCATCATCGCGGGGGGAGTAGGGTTCAAAGGGATGACTGCGTATACACAGCGGAGCAAAAGCAGTGCTGGGACATTATAACAGCAACCAGCAGCAGCCACGCCGGCGGTCGATGGGAAAGTTGTTATCTGGCTCCTTGAATGGTCGGCAACCCCTTCTGCGAGCCCGATCAATATCTGCAGATACGCGCACCACCGCGGGACGAGAGGGGAGGGTCAGGGCACTACAAGCAGCCGCCATCTTGATTTCACACCTCTCTTCTACGGCGATAAAATTCAAGATGTCGGAGGGGGGAAATCACGGGTCTGCTCTCCTCGTCGCGGTGTATATTTTGCCTTTTCTCCTCGCGCACTCCTTCCAGCGGCTATAATAATACGACATCCCTCTCGTATCTCGTTTACATATTATTATGCGATAAAATATAAATAGATATATATACATACATAATGTATACATCACGTACACTGTACATATACGCACATTGGCACTTAGCCGGAGGGGTTACGGGGTACATTTTATGAATATTTAAAATCAAATTTGCACGTGGCTCTATACAAGGAAAAATAAAAAGAAAGAGAAAATGGTTGTCGCTCTAGTCGCTACGCAGTATAATATCATATACATACACGTATATATAATATATTGTTATTATAATACTTGGGTAAACTATTGTCGAGACAACGTCTGCGCGCGTATGTACCTGCAAGTTTACCGTCGCCGCCGCCGTTGTTGTGGTTGATCGCGCGTGGCCTGCCAGCAAAACAGGAACGCAAAGTAAATTTGTTTGGAAATTTAGATAAAAATGATGGACCTCGGAGGCGTAAAAGCGATTATACATTGGCGTACGTAAATACTACATCAGTAATACACGTTTTCTGGACGAGCAACGTTTGCGTTTTATGATTACACATATACGTGTATTCCGTTCGGCGGCGATGATAACATTATAATATGCAGTAAGACATTATGAGCCCAAGGTTAGTAAAGTCAAATATCGGACGATATTGTGTTGGTTTTGCGTTTCACAGATGAAGCTGACTTTTATTCAACATTCATATTCCGTTTCTTTGACGCTGTTCGAGTACCTGCAGTGGTTCTCAAGCTTTTTACAACCACGTCGAACCGTTTAACTGTTAATATCCCATGAAAACCACCGCAACTAGATTAGATTAGCAAAATTGTTATAATTTTAATTTTATTTTCGGCACATTAAATATGTGCTTCGTGAATCGTTTACAAAACGTTTATCATCTATTCATTCCAATGTTGTTTTTTTTTTTTTATAACAGCTATGCTATATAATATTTACTTTCATTTACCCTCGGAGGACTTTATTTTACAACAACAAAACATAATATCGTTGAGTATGAATATTATACTAATTATTATTGCACAGCTTATAATAATTTATATTTGATTATAATATTATAATGTTTTCTCGTCTAATTATAATACACAAAGTGTTTTTTAGTAAGTGCGTTTAGTATTACATTTTACTTTGGCCTATTTTATATAGTCATAGATCTACTTAAATTCATTATACTTAAAATAAAATAAATATGATAATTTATATTTTAGATATAATCATCTATTTCAGGCATAAATTCATATACAATTAGTTTAAATTGAGAAGGGAGTTCACTCTTGTGATCATGTCCTTGTACTCACGCCTGATGTAATCCAAATGTTAAATTATTAAGGTCATAAATAAATCACTTATTATTAAACCACCCATAAAAAAAAATAATAATAGGGTCTAAAACTGATGGTTAAATAACGATTTTTTGAAAATTCAAAAAATAAGTCAATATAATATTATGATAAATAATTCAGTTTGTAATAACTTATCAATAATAAGTAAATGCTTTGATATTTGAATAACCTTCACGTGCCATAACACAAGTACTTACGAACCTGATACACATTTATTATAAAACTGTATTTACTAACATTTATACTGATTATTAATTAATTAATTGGAATTTACACATTATTGACATTTTTATGATAATTAATAAGTATTTAAAATCTGTAAATATCTTTTGAAATAATTTTTGTTTCCACCATTAATATTTTTGAAATTATAAAATAATTTGAGCATCAAGCAGTTTTTCTTGCGCCATGACGTTATCATCGGATGGTAGTGTAAACGTATTCGAATAGGGTTTGGTTTTTGCGGGCCATGAAAAAACTAAGTCCTACTAAAGTAAATTGAATCAATAAATGTAATCTAAAAGAACCGTATTTATACACAAAAACTGGATTCAGAAATTACGTCGAACAAAATTATTATAAGTATTCCTATTTAAAAAAAAATGTCTAGATGTTTTTCATGGCGCATTGTGTACGACTAACACTGACATTTTTACACGCGCAAAATGTTGTTACACCAGAAGTTGTAACCTGTGTCATGCTCTGTACAAGCGTACGTATATATTAGATTAATTAGATATAAGTAGAGAAATATTAACGCGTATAAAATAGCGTATAGTGCACCGTGTATACTCAGTCTACGTTCACATACTAACTATGCAAACCTAACCGTGCTAAACCATGACTGTGTAAATATAAAATAATGTTTAACGGAGTGGATAACCACGAATGTTCGAGGGTTAATACGTGGAATCAACGACGGCGTCGACTTAGTGCGTTCGATCAGGAAAAGGCGGTCGAAGAAATCTTCGGTGACATCGACGACCACCGCCACCACTGAAGTATCTCTCGAACACCCTTCAGTTACATTTACATGCTGTGATGGAAAATGATAGCCATGCAGGTAGAACTCGACAAATTTTCAACACATTTTGTTAGTGATCAAGAGTCTACTTCAACGTTAAGTGCAGAATACCCGATTTCACACATTGATTGTATTTTATGACACCCGAACGATTTTGCGACGATCCTGAACCCGGTTTTGTTTAGTTCGACTAATTTTTGATTGAATGTTATCACTTTAAACTTAATGATTTGGAATTGTTGAACAATTTTTGATTACCTTTGGTGTGTTGAATTACGAGTATGCGTTAGCAAATATTCATAATCCATATTAATCATGTAACGATGAAAAGTAAGATCATCATAATTTTTAAATCTAAAAATTTTAATTTATTATTAAAAATTAAAATCAAAGTAAACGTGTAAGTGTTTCGTAATAATAAGTGTTTCAAATAATTACAAGCTAACCATTATAATATGTCAGTGGCGGATACGAGGGGAGGGGGGGGCGATGAGTCGATCGTCCCCCCCTTGGGCCGTATTTTTTACGTTATTTTTATATTATAAAATTGGGCTGAAAACAGATATTTTTATTTTTTTTGATACTACTAATAATTATTACACATTAAGCATTAGTTATGACTTATGATGGGCCTCCGTACAACACTACAACTATTTTCCATTTTTTTTCCCCCCCATTCTCCGTTATGATTCTTCCTGACCTGTTTAATGTTAATAATAATATAGAAACTAGAAACGCTACTTCTCAAACGCGCGCTGCTGGTGTTATCAACTTATCGCCACCGATAACAACAATGTTGTTTTTGTCAAGTTTATTAATTTCATATTTATTTAGTTTTATATATATTATATAATATATAGGTGATTATGAAATAATTATTCTCCAATACAAAATAAAGCATAGATAATAAAATACTTTATTATCTATGAAAAAAAGGGTGAAAAATTAAAATTAAATTAAAAATGAAAAAAAAGTCGTTAAATTTTTGAAAATTCGCCCCCTCCCCCTTGGGTGACTTCTAGATCCGCTACTAATATGATATGTAATCACTATGATGAAATAAAAATAATAAGTGACTACTGATTAGTCAAAAAATGATTAATACTATTGCGAATCGTATAACATATTATTATTATTATACCCTAGTGGAGTAATTACGTCTGATAAATAGGCGTGTATTTATTATAGAAGTTAAATAATCTAAATCTAAGGCAGACAATTTTTTTGTATTACGAAATCGACAGATCAATAAGCAAACATTGCAAGAATTTGGTTAAGAGTCAAAACTTATAAGTAACAAGTATATGACGTATACTTAAAGATTCGTATGAATAATTAATGACAAATTCGGTGTTATGAGAAGAAAATGTTTTCTATAAAAATACATTACTATGGATAAATAGTGTTATTATACGTAATATAATATGTGTGAATAATGTGTAATCATTTACCTGTAGATCGTAGACATTATGGTATACAGAATTTAATCGTTATTGCTCGACCCTGATACTATTGTGGGTTAGATTAGTAAATACATACGAATCGGCTTAACCAGTCGCACCGCATTTCCATCTCTAATGATGATAGTTTCTATGTCAATATTATAATAATTAATAGTCATCACGTGCACGCGGTATACACATTGTATCCGAAGTTAATAAATATCGTGTGACACTAATATCGACTTATCATTCTTTCTTTTTTTTTCTGTCGCGTCATGTTTATTCTATTTATTTATTTATTATTATTATTTTTTACATCCCGAGTCAAAAGCGGACTCTAATCGAAAAATAGGTCAATAATCCCCTTATAAAAAAAATAGCAGGCGTTGGTGTTTTGGTATCCCCCACAACTTTTGAGGGGTCAAAATCCATTCACACGGGTCTTAAATCTGACGCAGCGTTGGCAGCTATGACACTTCGATTATTGATGGGGCTTTGTCGAATGCGATATTTATAACCCGATTTATACCCTTTACACGACTCATATTCCTGTATAACTCTTTATACGAATGAAACGTTTCTGCCGTGTATAATCAGCACCGCATTTCGTGTAAACGAGACGATCTATCTTATTATACATCTGTATAATTTTGTGTGCTATATATTTACTATGTAATATTGAACTGTATATGTTGTTATAATATCTCCTCGACCCTCTAAGTTATTTTACTGTTTGATCCATTAAATGCGTAGACATGATATATAGCTATTTTATATTTTGTTCTGCTGAGAATAATTATTTTCTTCTCACAGTTATTTAACCTATGACAATTATGAACAGTAAAAATGAATCGATAAATATTAACAATTTATTGATTATATTATTATGAAATAATATTTATTCGACCAAATGTCAATTACATTAAATAAATCTAGTTTATTTTTCCACAATTTATTGGTAGGCCAGTTGATTCGAGACATGTCGTGCATATATCTGTAATCTTTAATCTAAGAATATTGAGTTTAAGCCGATTTAAACTTTAATATTATATTATTTAACTAAAAATGCCATTTTTTCCTAGATAATATACAAATTAAAAAACGTATTTATATTGTATTCATAATATTACTAATAAGTAATAATTATAAATACATATTTCATATTAATTTATAAATTTATAAAATTATATTAATTTGTTTGTAGTTTAATTTATGAAATGAAGTAAGTAGCTGTTATTTAAAATGTTCCAAAATCTATGTCATTATAAGTATAATTTAACGTTTTATAGTTTTTTTTGTTACATGTACAGTGAATTGTAAACATTTTCAGTGAATGAATGACTATTGAAAAATTTTAGATGTACATATTAAAATATTAAATTATGGAATATTTATTTCGTACTATAAAGAAGTACTTATTTTTTTGTAAACAATTTGAATAAAAAAATTTAAGGCTTATTAAACAATTATTTAAACATTGCAGACTAAGATTTTTACACTACATATTTGTTAGAATAAAGTTAAGTTTGTAAAATAAGTCTAAAAATGTATAGTTAAATGGGTAACTGTCATAATAGTAACGCTTAATAATATATGACTAGCTTTAGAATTTTAATATCAACAGTTTTTATTTTGTGCAAAAATTTAAGTATTACAATAATAAATTAAATTGCATTCACGTAATTCTTTGCAAAAGTTTACTAGGTATTGCAATGTATTTAAAAAATGGTTAAAAACCAATCTTACGAAATTTTTCATCTCACGAATTGCATTTCAAACATTTTGTTTTATTAAGATAAGACGTTTATTGAATTCCTATATTATAATGTTGTAATTTTCTAATAATATTATATTCTTCTTACGGCAACCAACAGCTGTAATATAATATTTTTAACTTTTTCCGTGATCAGCTCAAATCTTAATAACTTCATTCAATATTTGATTGAATTTCTGCAATTAAAACAATGATAAGATGATGTACATGACAAACAATAAATAAATTCGATCGTTTGAAAATAAAAATATTATCGCGTTCGGCTATATATATACCTATAGCTGTGTAATATATATATAAAAGTTAGTGCGCCTATAAGTTATAATGTGGTTTGCGTAGTGCATGATCGATAACATCGACGTATCCGTTCGGGTTTACGAAAAAATGGAGAAAAAGAAAATAAATTGAAAGGCTACAAAAGGTTGGCAAAGTTGTTTCTTCCCCCTCCACCTTCTTTCGATTCAAAAATCCAGTAACATATATTACGTATTATTATTGTTATAACAATTCGGGTGACAGGTTAGGTTTTGAGGGGTGACAAAGGAAGAGCGATAAGAATGATCGCTGGGGGAGAGAATGGGCCCAGGGACAGTTAAGGACCACGAGAGGGTGTTTAGCGGTGGGGGGGGGTGAGGGGTTGGCGGAGGAGAAAAAAGAAGAGCAACTTCGGCGGTGAGGGGGAGGCGTGGCAATCTGGATGGCGCTGATAAGACGACGCCCGTAGTTACCGCCGAAAGTAGCCATGGTAACCGACTTTGCGGAAGCCGTCGCGCCGTGTCATACCGGAAACGATGCTACCTCGGAGATTTTCTCGTTACAGTTATACGTATATATTTGGGCATTATGTTTGGGAGGATAGGGTTTCCGTAATGAGAGCAAAAATATATTTTGTTTTTTGTCCCGAAAGCGCCTTATTTTAACTATACGTACACCCGACTGTATAATGTAAATGTGCATGCAAATTCACTCCAAGGAACAGTGATAACAGATAAAGTGTATATATATATATATATATATATATATATATAAAATATTTTTTTTTCTCCACCCAATTACTTAAAACTAATTGTTGGTAATTTTTTTCATTTAAAACGTTTTTCAAACGTACGAATTAATAACTTTTTTCTTTTCGACCTAATTATTCGAATTATTCGAACAATTACTATAAGCTATACTTCATACGCAGGCACACGTTTTTTAACCGCATAAAGCACATTTTTTCGTTACAAAAACACAAAATGACACGGTCGTTTTCGGTTTTAGTCTTTAGATAACACTGACATTATCGTAATAATTTCCATGCACTTGGACCTCGTAGAATGCGCTTTAAACGATAGCGAGGTAGTTGAATGTGTTCATTGTGAACAATATATTTCATCCATATCTAAACGTACGTACGCGATCGTATTTCAGGTGTATAAATAGTGACAACGAATATTATTACATTGCGGATAAGTGATAACCGTGTAACAATGTCACTTTTACTACTCTCATTCAATCGGAATGCTGCATTGAAAACCCGATTTTATTGAATGCGTATAATATTTTAATATTATATGATTTTTGATAGAGATCGAGTGCGTACGCAAACGTGTTGGTGCATAGTATCAATAGGCGTACATATTAAAAAATGTCTAAAATTATTTTCAACAAACTATGTATGCTAGCTCAATGATCGGGATGGTCGCTAAAATATTTACTCCATACATATATTCAAATCATATACTTGGTTTATTTATATTTAATCGCGATATAATAAATAAATTACAGTATCGCTGTCTCGGGAATAGAGAGAGAGTGAGAGGAGAGTGCGTGATAGGAACGGTAATAAAAACTTCAGGTCGTCCAATATCGGCGGATCGGTACAACAGAATTATGTAGACACCAATTATGACTAATATACAAGTTCTTTAATTTTAATTTGTATTGCAGTACGTCATCGTATACTCATTATCAAACCGTGGTGTCTGCCGGAGCGTATTAGATAACACCTACGTTGTATCGAATTAAACCAGTTGTGTTGGGACTGTTGGGTTATGTAATTTTTCATCGAAATGCGGTTTTATTTTTTAGGTCGTCTGGACCGTTAGTGGTAGTTTTTGATAATAACATATTTTACATATTATATTATGTATATCACATAATATAGGTGTAATAGTAGGGTACCCCTTCAATCCAGAAAGTGGTAACATTTTGAGTTTATTATAAAGGTGGGAAAAATTTGGGATATCTTACTACTTACCCCTTTGCGGGTCACAAGACATGTCCAAAAATGTCAACGTTGCGGTCGAATCATAAAAAAAATTAATTTTTAACAAGTGCACGTAAGCTGGCACTCGAGTATTTTATTAATACATATAGGATTAAATCTGTGGAAATTACTTGGGTATTACTATCATACAAATAAATATGCAACAAACAATAATTATGTATTAAAGTTGAGTTTATAAATTAGAAAGTGCCTATGCAATATATTGTATTGCGTATATGTATATGATTGACGGCGTTCATTAAATATGAAACATCAATAATTTCTACGGACAAAAATACCATTTTGTTCCGGAATATTGAGTAATTATAGATGTTAAAATCAAGGACATAAAAACACTGTTGCCGCTAAAATTCCGATTATGACACATGTCAAACTTCTTGCTTTGTATAACTATTCAAATAACCTAGAGGCAGATTAACACATTAACATTAAGTGTTTAAATATTGGTTATTTGATAACTTTTAAAACTAATTGAATCGATAACTTAACTATATTAAGTAAATATATAATGACTACGCTTTTTCAGATTTATTTGTAAAATAATCAATTAAATTCAAACTAAGAATGTATTAATATTCCAAGTATTAATAATTAGAACGTCGAAAGGACAAATTTGTACTATCTATAGGTTAGGCTTTATTAAAGTGAAATGACTTTTAATAACAAAATAGTGTTAATTTAACTAGTCCAATTTTATTGTATAGGCACTCATCCGCTTGTCCGTTTTCGTCGTCACTGTATTCCAACATACACTTTGTGTTGCAATATTGTTTTGCAGCCAATCGCTACCTATATAGAGTCCAGAATCAAAACTTCTTTTCCACTTCTCTTTCTCCTCCAAAAACCCGCTCTATCGTTTAATCGGTCCACCGGAAAAACAAAGCAAAAAAAAAAGAGAAAAAAAACAACACTACAAAGTATATACGTCGTACGTCCGCCTCATTCAAGGGGGGAGGGGGCATTAACATTATTATTGTATAGCAGTGTCGGCAAGCGCGTGTCCTGCACGTGCACTGAGCTACGCTAATCCCAGTTTAGTCACCTCGGCCAAGCCACTGAAGCACCCGTAATACCCGATTATCGACGTCAGTATGTGTGAGCGTACGTGTGCGATTTCGGGGGATGAAAAAAAAAGAAACACACAGCAGCAAACGCCGCGCGTGATGACGATCTTTAGTTTTGATTTCGCCGCGTAATCCGATTATCTTTTGGTGACATTTTGGCACCGTTTGCCGTTATCGTGTCTATCCTCATCTCGTATACACGCACACGGCGGGTTACGGTCGCGGCAGAGAGGACTCGAAGAAAAGGTGACTTACCCCCGTTGCGAAACGTTTATAATCGTGATTTAAGTCACGATTCGTGGGAATTTCGTTTCCTTATTTATAATACATAATAAAATACGAAATCTAAAGTATGCAATAATATTATTATCATAATATAGTATAACTATATACAAACCACAAGCCATATATATATATATATATATATATATACTCGTTACCGTATACACTGTCATCACGTATAATGACTTTTTGCAGTGTATACAGTAATTATATATGTTTTTAAAACTATAATTGAATTGACATGAACGATATCAAATAATATGTGTGATAAATAAATATAAATATACTTATTACACACTACGGACGTATAATAGAAAAGAGGACCGTGGCGGCTATAGCGGCTTTTGGTTTGGTTTAATCCATACTATCCATGATTCATGAATTGTTTAAAGCTTTCTTCGATTGGTAGTATGAAAATATTTCCGCCTTCGGATACATAATTTATGTCCTCAGCGAACGCATTGTTTATTAAATGGAGCCTGCGATGAGTCCTAAACATTAACCCATCAAAGATATTACCTACATTTATTATAGATGTGGATATATCCGATAAAGAAAAGGCATCTAGTTTTTATCCTATTACGACCTTTTCTTTATAATGCTTAAAATGTTTAAGATTTTTCACGACTAGCAAATGTTATCTTTGCACTAGATTATTTAGATTCATATCGGGTTGTATTTAGTATTATATTACTTAATGATTATTTCAATAGA
This sequence comes from Chaitophorus viminalis, assembly GCA_025469195.1. NCBI lineage: Eukaryota > Metazoa > Arthropoda > Insecta > Hemiptera > Aphididae > Chaitophorus > Chaitophorus viminalis. Next base: position 28,518 of record JAIPRK010001261.1, read on the forward strand.
CTCATTTTCAATGAAACACAATGTTTCGAATAAAAATTAAAAATTACCTTCACTTTGTTACAAATCATTTAACTGTTCTCTAATTGTTCACACAAAATCGGTAAAATTAAAAACATGTTTTGCTTGAGGTTTTCGATTGGAAAATATAATACACATCACTTTGGTCTGAACTGAAGTACATTTATAAATTAATGTGAAACCTAATACAATTTATTAATGTCGTCACTAGAAGACAGATTAATTAGATAAAATCAAGCATATAATAATAACTTTATTTTATATATATGTTTTGTGACTTGTATAGGCATATATTTTAAATGTACATTTTTTCCAAGAAATATTCTACTTTCGTTTCTCACGTGGTTCATTGACCATTGTCTAGAGAGGTTGATGCACATTATATCAAATAGTATATGTATAAAATGTTTTTTTTTACATTTTACTTTTACCTAATGCTTTTAAATACAAATTTCGATAACCAGATCAATAACTTAATCGTAAGTTTAAAAAAAACCCGTATCATATATTACGTAATCTATATATTTAAGACACGGTAATATTTATATTTGATTTTTAAATAATATTGAAATATGTACATGCTTACATAATGAAACATTTTTATTGTGAAATTGAAATTTTCGATTCAGTTATGATAAAATATATAGATAGATTATCTGTATTATTTTTCACACATTTACTGCAGATTTTGTTATATAATTTAATATAATTAATATGTAGTTGAATACACGTAATTAAATTAATGAATATTGATGTATTTTATATAATAATAATTACAGAAAGTATAGTCCAATACTACAATGAAAACAAAAATAATCAATTACCTATGCAACAACACAGTTAATGGTGCACGTAAATGTAATATTATGATAATAATTATTATTATTGTAAACAATTTGCAATGTTTATTACATTATACTTAACCTATATATATATATATATATATATATATATATAAGCATATAGATATATTATAGCTGATTAGGTATAAAATATAAAAAAAAAATTGACATCACTAGCGCCATCTGCTTATCCACTCACGAATCATATTGCTCAGTATAATAATACGTCATAATAATGATGTAAAAACAAGTTTTTCGTTTGGTTCTTGGAAAATAATAATATTTAGTTTGACGAACACGAAATTTTAATATTGTCATTGCTTTTGTACGATGTATATTCAGATACGTATCGTGCGTAATAAGACATTAATAGGACGTTTGAACAATATTATTGTTTTCAAACGTATGTGAGTAACATAAGTATTACTTGTGTCATCAATGTCGTATGATTAATATAACAATATATTTTCTATTTTAAAAGATAATTAATACATACATTTTAAATTTTACGTTTTAGGACACGCTACATGAATCGTACAATAAAAATAATATGTTTGAAAAAAACTATTAGGTGTCTGAGGACGACCTTGTCGGTGAGCAATAAACAAATTAGGACTATTTAATTAGTGTGTAATGTTTTAGATCTATAACCTTGTGACCGGGAGGATATTTCTGTACAAACGTATGACGACGTTCTCGGGTCAGTGACCGGACGTCGCGAACATCATAACAATATTATGTACACCAGTCCGGCATCTATATTATGTTAAGTATTATCTTAGCCGTTAATTCTATGTAGTGTTCCGCAATGTTTATATTTTGAAGACTATTATTGTTATTTTTGATAAAAACGCACTAGCACTATCGCAGTAATAATTGATACTTCTTTTTAAAAATACCCTCCTGAATCTCCTCTTGTTCTCACTCTTGATGTTATTTAGTAAGATTCAGAAAACTGGGTTCAGTCAATTTTTTTTTAACCAACCTATTAGTAGTTGGAATTACGACTAAAATTAAATTTTTTACAAATACCAGCGATGACTGCTAATTTATATTTTATTTCAAATCTTACATTTTATAATATTATTTTCATTACAATTAGTTTTAGATACAACTAGCAAGTAGGAGGGATCTGATTTTGTGTATTAAAACTTGTAATTTTTGTACAAAGCAAGTATTATTAAATTACTGGTTTTTACTGTTAACGTTTTTTTCCAACCTTATGACTTCAAGATTTATTGAAAAATATCGAAATGTAAACTAATTAAAGTGGGTAACTTTCTATCGTTAAATTATTTACGATCTAATATATTATATGATTTTACTACAATACCACGTGGTATTTTGATGAATTTTTGTATACAAAAATATGATAAAAACGAAAAGAACGAACAATCGTTCAAAATCTTAAGAACTAATTAATCTAGATAAGATGAACACACATTTTATAAACAATTTTGTATTTGGTACAATTACATTAATTTATTAATAAAAATTGTTTATATAACATTACAATTAAAACGACAATTTATTTGAGTGATCAAGTTACAGGAAATATTACACCATAATTCGTTGTTGATAAAATAAAAAAATTAAAAAAAAAATCTAGAATTTTATCTACCTATAAAATACTATCAGTTACCTAAAACGTCTAGAATATGAAATAGTTACTTAGTATATTACGTTTTAACCACAAGTGAACTGTATGATATTTTCGCCCTTAAAAAAAAATTGGACCATGAAACTAACTGCAATTTGTATTATACTAGGAATACTTGTATTCCAGGTAAGTGTTTACTTTTTTTTTAACGTCCAAAAACAAATATTTATTATTTTATGTACTTTATTAATGTTAATAGCAAAACCTTTATATGAACATCATTTATGAGCTCATTTATGATCTTTACCAGCACTGATTTTAACGAATTTTAATTTTCTATGCATAAAAATAAAAATAATTTCCAATAAAAATATATTGCTAAATAATGATGTTACATATTTACAAAAAAATTTAAAAAAAAATTAAACGTATACCGAATACAAATTTACCCTCTATATAGTTTCAAAACATCAATTTATTTATAAAAAAAATGTAATCAATTCTTTAATAAATTCTAGTTTTCAAACTTTTGATGTGAAGGTATATTTTAAGGTATATTTTTTTCTTGTATCGTATTCGATTTCGACTAGATGGACTTCTTCAATCATCACAATCATGAAAGGAGGTTTTTGATAGAAAAAGAAAATTTGTAGAAGTAATAACTTTTTTTTTTGAGAGGGGGGAGTAATTTTTTGAATTTTTCAACAGAATTGTAAATAATTGAGAATAGCAACGACCAAATTGAACGAAATATCAACGAAATTGATCGAGTTTTGAAATCAGCAACATCTATAATTTGGTCATAATATAGTCTAATTCCATTAGATTATCTATATCTATATATATATATTATTAAAACGTGAGGGGATTTCTTATGACACTTATATCTGAAGTTCTACCTGGCCGATTTTCACGATTTTTTTTTTTAAACGCAAGTATTTGGTGTGTAGATGAACCATCTAATGAGAAAAGTCCGAAAATGTATTAATTTAATAGTTTTTGGAAGTATTTAGTTTTCCCAGTATTTACGTATAGCTGCGTGCGTTGCCTGCCGTGTAGATACACACACATGTTTATAACCCCCACTACTCTAGCGGCTACTGCAGTACTGTTGCGTCATCGTCGGTGGCGGCGACTACTATACGGTGTGGGCACTATCTATCCTCTTCCTACCACTCCTACATAATATACTACTGTGTTATCGTTATTTTGGATTCCGTCGTTTCGTGTAAGCTACCGAGCGTACCTTCGTCGATATCTTATTACACATACTAACAGAAAACACGTCTTCTCAGTTTTGTACCGTGAACTATAAGTTATAAACATATTATCACATTATTACCAAGTGATATAGTAAAACACATATTCGGAGGTATTATTTTTAATCTAGAAAATGTGTATTTTTTCACATTATACTATCGTTAATATGTTGCCACGACAAGACAAAACATTTTTAAGTTTAAACACAGTGTCAAAAGACTGTGATCATTTTCTTTTTCCTACAGAATTTTTGGATAGTTTACATTTAAGCGATTTACCTCCGCACAGTTTGGTTCTTAAATAAGGTACTATCGTAAAACTCTTCAGAAATTTAAATGTAGTGTCCAATCTAATGAATGGTACAAGATTTATTGTACGAAATATGTATAAACATTCTGTAGATTTAAAATCCATAACTGGTCAAGGAACTTGCCAACATATTTTATAGCCTAGAATTGATTTGATTCCTTCAGATCAAGGCCGCCGGCAAATATTTTTCTCGGGGTGGGGGGGGCTAGTAAAAAAACTGACGAACAATTTTGTGTCACCTAATCAATTATCAGTCTTCCTAATCGCCTTCCAAGACTGCCATATAAAATGCAAATAAATTCTATATAAATTAGGTATTATCTAATTTAGCAGGAGGGGGGCGTGCCCTAAACCCCCAACTCTGTGGGCGGCTTTGCTTCAGATTATACTCTACCCTTTTCATTTACTAGGCGTCAATTTCCGATAAGAATAGTTAAAGTTATAACTAAATATTGATATATATATATATATATATATACATAAATAAAAATATTCTACTATCCTATTTTTTTCTTTCTGTAACCCGGCAGCGACGGGTAATTCAGCTAGTATTTTAATAAGATTTTGTTTGTAGGCAACACGAATAATTCTTACCGAAAGATCACCAAAAAAAAAATTAAAAATTAAATTAAATTTTCATTATTTGAAAATTAATTATATAGTTGTCGTTCTAAAAAATAAATTAATCGTAATATAAGTGATTCGAAACATATATTGAGTAATTTTTCGCTAATTATATTAGCATTTTATATAGAAATTTAATCATTTTTGAAATATTTAACTGAAATGTATACGAACTTGAAATGTTCAATTAAAAGTTATACTTACCTAACTTATAATGTGATTTAGTTCAGTATTAACCATATTTTAGAAATATGAGCTGATCCACCTGGATCTCTTTCCCTTAGAATAGGTTTTAGATTCTGAACGGAGTGATGAAATCTATTGATTTTACAATGATGTGTGTTTTTTTTTTTTTTGTGTCTGACGACACCTTTTTTGGCAGTAAAAATGCTTCGATTTGCTTAAACAGCAACTTTTCTGAAAGGAAAGTGAATGTAGATGGTACTTGGTCAAGTCAAAAATCCAACTTTTTTAATAATTTTTAAAAAATCGAAAAAAACTATAAAAAAATTACAAAAAAACGGGAAATTTTACGCAAAATCACGTTTTTACAAAATATATGTTTTTAAAATGCTCTAACTCAAAAACCAAAAACCGCAACAACGTGAACTTTTCACCAAATTTTTATATTAGCGTTCTCTATTCAAGGTTAAGTTTTCAATGTATTTTGATTTATTTTGACTTATTTATAGACAATTTAAATTTTCGATTTTTGTAAAAATTTTTTTTTTAAACATCTATAAAATTTAATACAAGGTTTATTATAAGTTAAAATTATCAACACTTAAAAAATGTCGGAGATTATAAGCCCATAAAGCTCAAATTTGTATAAAATGTGTCAAAATCACGATAATTTGCAAGTTATTTTGTAGATAAAAATTCATAAAAATCTTTCTGTTTATACTTAAGGTTCAAAACTTTAACACTAGTTTGTCCATAAGCTAATGTTCAAAAATATATAAAAAAATTTCTACCGGACCAAAAGGAAAATATTTTATGACCGTTTGAAATTCAAAGTTTTACGAAATTGCATAAAATAACGATTTTTTACATTTTTTTTTTTTATAATCGGTGATAAAAAAAAAATGACTAATACAAAATACTTGAAAATTTAATAGAATATTTCACACAAGTAGTTTTTATTGTCATTCAAAAATCATCAAAATCCATAGGCACAATTTTTTTTTTATAAGCGTTTGAACAGCGAATATTGACATAAAATTACATGTACAATATAATATAATATATAAAATTCTATACTGACAAATCATAACGATTTTTTTAAAATGCTCTAACTCAAAAACGAAAAACCGCAAAAACTTGAAATTTTCACAAAAATTTTTATATTGGTGTTCTCTATACATGGTTAAGTTTTTAAAGTATTTTGACATATTTTGACTTATTTATAGACAATTTAAATTTTCGATTTTTGTAAGTTTTTTTTTTTTAAATATCTATAAAATTTTTTTGGCTGTCCAAAAACTCTTGAAAATGAATTAAAGGATTAAATATAAGTAATAGTATTTGTAATTAAAAAATATCGAAGATGGTTTCACTCAAATTTTTTTTATAAGTCCATATTGTTCAAATTTGTATAAAATATGTTAAAATCGCGATAATTTGCAAGTTATTTTGTAGTTGAAAATTCATAAAAAATTTTCTGCTTATACTTAAGATTCAAAATTTTAACACTAGGTTGTCCATAAGCTTACCTTCAAAAATATATAAATAAAAATTCTACCAGATTTAAGAGGAAAATTTTTATGACTATTTTAAATTTAAATTTTTACGAAAATGCATTATAATTCAATTTAAATATAAAATACTATATTATTATACACACATTTTAGACAAACATATTAACTCCATGACAATTAAATTAATTACCTATATATATATATTTACATTAGATAAGAACATAAATTCTTTAGACTATCTACCGATAAGATAATATTCATGGTATACTGTCAATAGATAGTGGTCAACTGATAGTGCGACAATAGATGGTGGATAATAGATCGCACGACAATTGATAATATACGACAATTGATAGCATAGGACAATTGCTAGTGTACAACGTTTTAGATAACATTTTCGTTTTATTAAATTATAATTTACTTAATTATGAGTTTAAAATATATAAAGAGTGAAAGAGGCACCAACATTTTGGTGGATGGTGGATACATGTATCAATGTGAATGTAATAAGCCGGAAAAAAGCATTTGGCGGTGTGTACAGTACAATCAAAAATGTAGACGAAGAGTTCATGTATCTAATGATGAAATAATAAAATACATGAACCATAATCACGTTCTGGATATTTCCAAAATTGAAGCCAAAATACAGATCAATTAAATGAAGGAAAAAAGCCAGAAGTACATGTGAATCGACACACACAGTTCTTGGAACAATAGCTCAGGTACCCATTTATTTTATAATTACGTAGTATATAAATTAAAAGTTGTTAACTTCATGAGCCACATGTATTATGCAATTATATCAAGAGCCAAATTATCTAATCTGTACTTTTATACCACAAAAGTAATACAGATAGCTAACATACGACAAACATATTAAATTAAGAAATATGAAATTATAATAATTATATCGTTGTTAAAATAATCTGTATTGATGTAAACACTGTCCTGTTTTAAACACTTTAATTTGTTTGTAAAATATTTGTAACATTTTACCGATACTTATTATGGAAGTTAGTTACGACGTTAATTTCTAAAATAGCGGTTAAACGTAAATATGAAGAAGAAAAACGGGAATTAAAATTAAAATTGGAAGAGCTATACTTTTTCATACAGAAAAAAAATTAAATTTTAGATTTTGTAAATAATACCGCGAGCCGCATACGATTATGATGAAAGTCGCATGCGGTTCTTGAGCCACAATTTGGTCACCCCTGTTACTTAGGTAGTACATTACGTTCATTTTTATAACTTGTAGTGTTACCTCTGTAGGTAATAGAGATAAGTAGATAATAATCGCGTTGCATCTGCAGCGAGCTGCATAGGGAATTATACACGTTGGTGTATTTTTGTTCGTGTAGGAACGTATAATAATAATATAATAATAATAAAAAACTATTAAATGCAATATAATATTATATTAGGTAGAAATGGCGGTAGCTAGTCAACTACTTAGTGTTGCCTTATTAAAAAGAACTATACAACGTGTTCGTCAAATTGAGCTATCAGCTTCATCAAATCCAGTCGACTTTAATTTTAATATTCCGGAAAAATTTAAATTAACAACTTTTGGGGAACTTTTTCTTCAGTACAATAGTGGTTCCAATGATTCTAAACGTATTTTAATATTTGCAACTAACAGAAATTTTGAACTAATGGAAAATAGTGAAAACTGGTTTTGTGATGGAACTTTTTCTAGTGCTCCATCAATATTTTTCCAATTATACACAATTCATGGAATACATTATTCAAATGTAATTCCTTCTGTTTATGCTTTACTACCTGACAAAAAAAGAGGAAACTTACAAACGATTTTTTCAAGCAGTTAAATCGATTAATCCAAATGTTAACCCAAATAGTGTTATGATGGATTATGAAAAAACAGCAATAAATGCAGTAAAATGTGAATTTCCTAATGTGATTATAAATGGTTGTTTTTTCACTTATCTCAGTGTGTATGGCGACATGTCCAAGAAATTGGTTTATCAAAAAAATATAAAGAGGACTCAGAATTCGCTCTGCATGTCCGCATGTTACCAGCTTTAGCATTCGTACCTCAAGATTACGTTATTGAATCATTTGAAAATCTAATTGAGACTAATTACTTTTCAACCAATGAGGAATTTTTATCACCATTTATTATTTTGAAAGTAATTAGATTGGACGATTACAGCACAGACATCGCAGAGAACCAAAAATTTAGTATTCCAATTTGGAACTGTTTTTCTCTTGTGGAAGCAGATTTGCCTCAAACAAATAATTCAGTGGAGGGCTGGCATAACTGCTTTTCATCAAAGTTGAATTCATCGATTCATCCATCTATATGGTAATTTGTTACTGCACTACAAAAAGAAGAACGTGTCAATCGATTGAAAGTTGAACAATTAGTTGTAGGAAATCAACCACCATAAAAAAAAAAAAATACAATGATCGAGCAAAAACCTTAAAAATATATGCAGTGATTATAATAATAGAAGTATAGCAGATTATTTACGAGGTGTTGCGCATAATTTTCAACTACAAGTCTAATGTTTTTATTGAGTACAATTATATTATATTTTTAATTATTAACAACTTTGTTAAAGTTTATTTCTGAAACCTTATTATTATTATTTTAATTATTGACAACTTTGTTAGTTTATTTGTGGAAAATCAAAATTTAAAAGACATTACAAATTATGACACAATCAATTGTCGTATACTATCAATTTTCGCGCGATCTATTGTCCACTATCTATTGTCGCGCTATCAATTGACCACTATCTATTGATATGGTTCCAATATTCATTGGGTAGCCTTCATACAACTTTTAAAGAACTATTTTTGAACCATGATTACATGCAGAATATTTATAATTTATACATTATTTTACTTTAACCTTTAAAGAATAAAGAGGGCATTATTTCTAATTTTATCATTCAAAATTGATTTATATAGTATAAAATTACACAAATCGTGTTTTATAAGTAGTAAAGTAAACAATGTATGTTTTGTTAGCTATTGTGGTCTCGTCGATATACACTGTATAGGTAAGGGTAAAACGATTTAAATTGCCCAATATATCCATCAGTTATTTATAATTTATATTAAAAGGTAAAGTATTCAACCATATTTAATCGAATTAACACGAATATTACTTAGGTAATTTTTTTGAATGCAATTTTTAAATAGTACCTATTGTACTGTTGATAATTGCTATAACCCATATTATAATGAATAAGTGTTAAAATACGAATCTTTAACCGAATTATTTTAATGGATCACACATAAAAAATTAAAATTTTAAGTTTGTAAGTATAAAAGAGCTAATATATTTTATATTTGAGATAGTTAACCTTATATTACCTTTGAATTTTACTTGTGTTGTTACGCCTATTCATTCTGTCTTAAGCTGGTTACACACGAAGCGGTTTAGCCGCGCGCGGTCGCGGTTTTAATCCGCGGTGGATAACCGCCTAAAATTAAACACCAATAATCAATTGGATATATTCACAAGAAGAAAACCGCGCCGCTTATAGCCGCGGACGACCACCTGTGTCCGCTCTTGTTTTATTTTGTCTTATTTATAAACAATTTAAATTTTCGATTTTTGTAAGTTTTTTTTTTTTGAAATATCTATAAAATTTATTTGGCTGTCCGAAAACTTTTGAAAAGGTTTATCATAAGTTATACTTATCGTGACTAAATAATATCGGAATATATATATGAAATATGTTAAAATTTTGTAGTTGAAAATTCATAAAAATTTTTCAGTTTATACTTAAGGATTAAAATTTTAACACTGGATTATCCATAAGTTACTCTTCAAAAAGCTATAAAACAATTTCTACTAGACTTTAAGAAAAAATTGTATGACCGTTTGAAATTTAAATTTTTACGAAATTGCATATTATTGCATTATGTTTCAATTTAAATATTAAATACTGTATTATAATATACCCATTTTAGACCAACATATTATCTCCGTTCAGAATCGTTATTCGTATAGGTACAATGATACCTATCATTGCATTAAAATTTAACAAATCCATTGTAATAACTTATCCTAGGAACTAGGTGCACTCCACCTCCAACTGTACAGCAGAGCGAGGCCCATCCGGTTCATTTTTGCTTTTGATGTCGTAAAACTAAAAAAAATTGAAAATTTGTTCTGTTTATACTTAAGGTTCTAAATTTTAATACTAGGTTATCCATAAGCTACTCTTCAAAAATCTAAAAAAAATTTCTATCGGACTTAAAGGATAAAATAGTGATTTATTCTCAAATGATTTTAAATTTATATTATAATTCAAAAAGTATAAGTCGCAGAAACTTGAAATTCTTACCAGCTGTGAAGATTGGTATTTCCTTTATGTCATATATTTTTCAAAATATTATAATGATTTTAAGCTACTTATAAGCATTTGAAATATCCGATTTTTTACATTTTTTTTTTTTATTATTTTTGATAAAAAAAAATTTGACTTATACAAAATACTTGAATATTTAATAAATATTCAAATAGGTATTCAAAATTGGCACCAAAATAAAAGTCTAAATTAATTAAAACCGCTGTAAAACCGCCTACGTATGTAAGCAAGCCGAGTGAGTAAGCAGTTTCAAACCATCGCGGATTTAAATCGCGACCGCGCTCGGATAAATTGCTCCGTGTGTAGCAAGCTTTATTTTGTAATTTTATTTTACATAGACTGTCCGTGAAAGAAAGAATGCTCAAACAATTGTATTTATTTATAATTTATTTACAATTACAGAATACTGGTGTATCGTCTATATCACCGGAATGCCTAAGTGATATAAAATGTGGAGTAACATCGTTTTTAAAACGTTGGCAAGATGAAATAATGGGAAAAGTAAGTATTAATCAAGAGACTATTATATTAAACAAAAAACCTACAAATAAGTGTTTAATGTTTTTATTGTAAACAAAGTAGAATGAAGTTGATTATGATACTGTGTTGATAAAATGATAACTATTCTCGATAAAAATTTGTTTTTAAACAAGTTTAATAATAATCTTATGCAATTTTAATTGTTGTATTCAATTTACAACAATGCTATTTTTCTATTGAACAATGATGCATGAAACGTTTACTAAATTGTTTGGTTTTTAGAATTATACATACTTATAATAAGAACTAATAACTATCAAGTACTATAAAGTTCCTAGGCTCCCCGATTGCAGATCGAGAATAAAATAAAAATAGTAACACTTTTAAATAGTTATGTTAAAATACAGTATTTATTTTATTTTTAATGCTAAACTATTTAATACCATACTTTGTAAATATACAATATTATATCTTATTCAATTTTATAATGTAACTATTTTATGTATTCTATTTTAATAGATATACAATATATTATATTCATTTTATACGGTATAAAATTCAAAATACTTTAATAAAATATATAGAAATTTGAAATGATATAAAACACTGGCATAATTGCTTTATCATTTCCATCAGCCACAAAAAAAAAAAAAAAAACACTTGAACGTATAAAATTAATATTATAATACAAAATTTAAATATGTTTTTTAGAAATCAAATAATTCAGACGGGCACGGTTTGCTGCAACATTTGCTAAAATTACCAGCAATATTGACGTCGACGAATACGGTATCTTCGACGGCTGTAAGTGCTATATGAAATGAACACGTTTCGATCATAGTACAGTGGCGCACCCAAGGGAGGGGGGTTTGGGCTGAAGCCCCCCCCCCAAAAAAAAATATTTTTCTCTAAATTATACACTATTATAGCATATTTTCACAAATATAGTACTACAATGATGATTGATTAAACATAGGTATAATATAACATGTAATACTAATAGTGAAAAAAATTACCATTTATAATTTGTGGTAATTATTTATTTATGTGTAAAGAAAATAGGAAAATGTTTAAGCCCCCCTCCTCCCCAAATAAAAATCCTGGGTGCGCACCTGTCATAGTATCTATATTATATCAAAGCCTGTATACTAGTTGCGGACAAATTTTTCTGACCACAACTAAAATATGCTAATTGCGGACACAAAGTTAATAAAAACCATGTGAGTTTTGGACGTAACCTATAAGTATAAAATTATTTGTGTCCTGTTTGCGAAAATACATCCGTTGAGTTTAAAAAATATTGTTTTAAGTATTATATTCTCCTCATCATCATCAATGTTTGGCCATAAGTGTTTTCAAATAGCCTGCTATTAATTATACCACAATTGAATGTTTCAACATTTTAGTTGTTGATAATGATGAATTCTTCCTTATTTATAATTATCTGTGATCGCTTTATATTTCGTATATCAGTAGGTACTTTCGACTATAGAGTCAAGATGAAACGATGAATTTTGATATATTATAATTGGGGCTAGGAATTTCATGCTCCCAAGAAACCTTAAAATATATATATATATATATATAAATAAAGGCATATATACATGCCTTTAAAAATGTTAAAAAAAGCTCATTAAGTATTTTATTTTCCATTACAAAACCATTACAAATCAATTAATTATTAATTATTAATATCTAATATTTTTATTTCTTCTTCTTTAACCTTCATATTAAAAAAGTTAAGAATTGATAATAAATACAACGTGATTTTGGCTGTAGCTTATGTATACTTAATTTCACATAGGGCAGTATTGGTCAGGTCATTTTTAATGAAATACCATCTTATATTTTTTAAAGCCCAGTTATGTTTAGTTATTCAGGTACCTAATACTTTGGTATATTTTTCTTTCATCATCGGTTATCAAGGTAATATTTTTGTGTTTAATTTTTGATACCTAATGGATAATAATAGCTGGTAAAAGTTTCGAGTCGCTATAATGACTAAAATATCAGCCAACCTTTATAGCTAGAATTAGTAACACCCGTGCAACTTTCTTGATTTTTTTCTTTCGCTAGAATCTTCTTCTGGCAATTACGAACAGAACAATAAAAGAATCAGCAAAATCGGTCTAGCCGTTTACGTGTGATGCCGTGATAAAAGGAAATAGTGATTCATTTATATATATAGAGATATTTTTGCTGATTTCAACTTCTTAAAATCAAAATTTCGAAAAATTCTTTCTTAGTAGAACTTGACATTATAATAATAATCTATCGTTAAAATTTCAATTGGATAACTTAAATAGGTTCGGCTCTGCATTGATTATTGCTAAAATACACTTTCCTTTATATATATAGAGATACAAAATATGTACATTTGGGGAAAAATGAGTTAAATATGCAAAATACAAATGATTGCATTAAACTGTTCTACTACAGGTATATAAAATAAATTCCCATAGAACTCGTAGCTAAGTTTTGAACGGTTATTGAAAAACATGCAAACTCCAAGAGTGTCTGATTATAATAATATTACGTTTTTGCTCTCCTCAGAAGGCGGACGTTCACAAGCGAAACGACCCCCCGCCCACGACGGACAATTGCATACGAACCGCGGAGGATCTGGTGACGTTTCTGAGCTCGTCGGGCTCGGTGGCCGACTCGTCGCCGGCGAAAATGCGATCGGCCGTCGTGCTACTGGTGTCCATTCACGGTTCCGTGTCGTTGCCGCACGTGGCGGTCGTCAACCTGATCGGAAAATTCGCTGCCACGCCTCAACTGTTCTCTGTGCTGTCGCAACTGGAAGTCAACGTGCTGCTGATGGTGACTGGCACTACGGTCGCGTATCCGTGCGTCCCTAAAGCCCTGCCCACGGCCGAGGTCCACGTGAACTTTCTACACGGGCTGTTCACGCTGTCGCCGGGCGTCCTGTACCGCGTACCCAAGTCCGTGCTGGTGCCCGTGCTCGGCACGATCGCGTCGCCGGACGTGCTGGACGCACTGCCGAGGCAGGACACCGTCAAGATTATCACGGTGCTGTCGCTGTCCCGGTCGCTGTTCAACTGCATGCCGCTGCCCGCGCTCCACTCGCTGCTGACGTTCGTGGCCGCGTGCTCGCCGCAGGAGACGCTTATCTCGCTACCACCGTCCACGCTGTTCGGGTTTCTGGATGGGCTGCTAGACACGGTGCGCGACGCTCCCGCGTTCCTGGCGGACGACGCGGCCCACGCGCCCACCCTCGCTGCCGTCCTCGGACCGCTGATGACGTCACGCATGATGAGCGTTCTGCCCGCGTCCACGCTAGACCTGCTGTTCGCCGTCATCGGGTCGTCTGCCGAACTGGCCAAATCGCTGCCCACGTCTAGCTTCGTGTCCGCGTTCGGCACGCTCACCAAATCGCCCGCGCTGCTCTCTTCGCTCAACCCCAACCATGTGGCCAAGATCATAGTGACCGTCATGTCCGACCCGTCGTTGGGCACCAGTATGCCGTCCACAACCATCTTTCCTTTGCTGGAGGCCATGAGCGTTTACCTGCCGTCCGTATTTGAATTATTTTCCTCGACGGACGTGCAGATGTCGTCGTCGTCGTGGTGTTTGTCGCTGCCGGGCCTGAAATAAACTACCTACACAAAACATCGCGCGCATAATATTCTTACATTACATTCGTTATAATAATCATTTATCATAATCAGTGGCGGCGTATACTTTTCAATGACATAATTTTCAAAACCCACCCACGTTTAATATCAAAACCAAAATATTAAAAAAAAAAAGGATACTAAAATAAGATGCAGAAATATTTAATCTTTTTCAATGTACCAGTACATAATATGCTAAAATAAGTTTCTAACTTCTACAAAACTACAAAAGTCAACTTTCTTCACTCCCCCCTCCCAAATTCAATATTTTTTTGTGACTGTGTCAAATTAACCCCATTCACGCCACCACTGATTATAATTATATCGTTTATATTAAATAAGTTATAACGTATTATTATTATATTACCTCAGGGCGATATATTTTTCAAAACATCCTAATCTTAAGTTTACTTTTTACGATAGATATTATTTTTACATTCGAGTCGATTCCAATAATTGCGTTTATCATATACAGAATGAATTATAACATAGTATTATTAGTATTAATCACAATTATGTATATTGTTATGTACAATTATTTATTTGCATTCCACTTTAAATATTTTGGTAGTTATTATGTATTTCAAAGTGAAGTTATGCCATGCATTTTATACATATCCATATACATATTATAATGTCTTAAATGTGAAATAATACGGGCGACACTGTATTACGTTTTCTATATGAGTATAATATAACTATTAGATTTAGAATTATTAAATAAAAAATAATTTATGTTCTCTATACTCAATCAAAATAGACTATTTTCAATATTATCTTCATAGGTACAATCAGTTAGTTTTAAGAAATACAAATAAGTTTAACATATATTTATAGTTATGTACCTATTCATATTAATTGAATTTTATAATAAAAAGACATTAGATATTAATACATATGTATGTGCTTAAATTTCAAGTATAAAATATTAAAATATACCTATATAATATTATTTGATAATAATTAATATTAAACTATTTTATATCGATGTGCCTATATCTAAAATAGAAAACATCTAATAAATTATTATTCATCTGGTAAGTGTTATATGTGAGAAATTCAACATTAATATCTCAATGACGGTATCTTAATAATAGGCTTGAACTTTTTTTTTAGTTAGATATTAAAGTTAGAGATAATAACTATAAATTTAGTTAGAATTAGTTAGAAAAATGTTGGTGTTGATTATTGTAATCTGATGGTTTGAACCGATAAAAATAATAATAATAATAAATATGTACAGCAGTGAATTAATTAAATTAAGAAAAATTAAATTTTTAAAATACACATAAGAGAAATTTACACAATTAAATCGAATAATATGTATCCCCAACAAAAACATAATAGTGAAAAAAGGTCAATTTCCAAATTCCCTCCCAAAAAAGTCGGCCTATTAAAGTAGTAAAATCTACATAGTGGCCAAGTCTACTATTTTTTAATTCATAACCTCACTGCACTCCTACATTATAGAGCAACATTCCTCTTTTATTTTTATTGTTTAACACTTGGCCAGTTTCTGAATGAGGCATAAACTAGAGTTGTAATAAGTAATAGCTAATAAGTTATAACTATTATAACTGTGTATGTGTAAGAGTCAATAGTCATTGAAACATTTGAAATATAAACCAAGAGATAAGCTACAAAAATACATCATCGCAGCAGGTTGCTTTCATCGACGATTTCTAGGAAAAAAATACCCATAACATTTCTAAAAATAAACGCCGCCGTTGTCGACTACGTGTCGACCGCGGCACTCAACGTGCTAATTAAAATATTCTGTATTTGTACAATTATATTATATTTTGTATTTGAATAAAATAAATGTACGAAAATATTATTATGTTTTATAAATATATATATAAGTCAACTACAAACAATTTATTATTACCATATTGTAACGCTGTTTGAAAGTAAACGTTTATGCGTGCTAAGCGCGCCACTTCATACGTTTAGAAATACCCTCTGAAGCGGCATTAATTTTGAAAAAAAATCAATTTTTAGATTTTTCTCTTTAGTTACACTGTAAAACCTACCTTTGTACCAAATTTCACGTTCCTACCTACGAGGGAAGTGTCTTATAATTTTGATGACCAGTCAGTTAGTCAGTCTGTCAGTAAGAAAATTACAAATTTTAAAATCTTGCCATTTTGAAATGGCACAACATTAAGAGCTCATTTTCTTACAGCGTCCTAAGCTACTAGAGTAACCTCTGATTAATCTGTGTTTTAAATTTCAAAAGTTTATCTTAAGAGGAAACAGAGATATATGAGTTAAAAAAACTAGGCGAATTGGTTCGTGTAAAGATACACTGGTATTGCTGGAACTTGGCCGGACGCGCTGCCGAGCGCTCAGATTAAATATTAATGCAAACAAAAATGCTTGTGATGAATTGATGACTGACAATATGTAACTTGATAAGTAATTATTTATAACAATATTTTTAACGAAAACTGAAAAATATTTTTGATATATATATATATATCAATTTTAAATATATTATATATCAAGTTTAATATATTGTTTACTAGGGTCATTTAAACTTACACATGAATTTTAATTTATAATAAATTGATTAAATTCGTACATTTTCTAAATACAATGAATATTTTTCTCTTATGTTTTTGGGGCTAATATTAAAAGTTAATACGTTCTAAAATTTTCGGGACTTCTTTTACACTATTTAAAACTGTTATAAAAATAATAATTTATGTTGATTTTTAAATGGATACCCAGTAAATGGTACCCAGGAGTCGGCATGACAACCAAAATAATAATCAAATAATTAATATCGTATATTAATCGTAATAATAGTCTAAGAAGAAATAATTCGAGCTCTAAACTCTATAGGATGGCTCTGTTGATATATTATTTTAATTGTCATAGCAAGTGAAAACTTTTACCGGAAATATATTATATTCATCATCATAAAATTAACACAAAAATAATACCTTCCTTGGTAAACAGTAATGAAAAAATTATAAAAAATATAAAATTACACCAAAGAATAATTAGGGTACTTTAAAGCATAGGCCCAACTAGACCAATAATTTTGGGGGTGCACAAATAGTGGAGAGCTCACAGACCCTCAAACCGCTAATCTAATTACTTTCCACATTAAACCTATGAAAAAATAACTACTAATTTCAATCGACAGAATCTGATATAATATGTACTTATTATAATATGATATAAATTTATCATTATGATTGTTGTTCCACGAATAACTACGTTTATGCAATCTAAAAGTTACCTATAATATTAATTTCTATATTATTCTACAAACATTGAAACATTAGATATTATACAATTTGTCTATACAGACATATCGTATATATATATATATATATATATATATATTATATAGCTAGGTCCCTCGTCCCTGGGTACATAATAGGTACCTATTTTTCTCAATATACATTATGGTAACTACACATTTTTGGAAAAGGTTTATATTTTTTGGGGGTGTACATTTTAAAGTTGGGGGTGCACAAGTCCCTTGTGAACCCCCCCCCCCCCTAGTTGCGCCAATGCTTTAAAGTAAACCAAACATAGCTAGGCTCTAGAAAATTTGAAATAGTATTCCTTTAAGAACTATGTCCCAGCTAAGATTGCTCTGTGCGAAGTCGAGTAATTCATCTAGTAACATTATAAACAAGTTATTCATTTTTATCTTTTAACGTATTTAACTATAATAAATACTTACTATAATACATTTAACTTATATACATATTATATATAACATACAAAATATATAACACTATTACTAATGTATCATTGAGATAACTTCAGTATCAATTTTAACCATTGACCTTAATAAACAAAATCTCAAACTATAATAAGTTATTTGTTTAAAATAACAAGCACTGGTTATTGTACAATGTACATACAAACAAATGATTACGTATTTAGATCAATAGCATTTGTTTTGAGAAACGTGTAATTATGAAAAACAAAGAAATAATTATTTCAGTATAAAAACTAAACCACAATTTTAATTATTAAAATGCATATCCATCAGTTTTCCATACAGTTAACTACATCCACTTCTACAATGAACACCTTAAGAATTGTGGTTGCTTTGGCATGGACTTGTTTTGTTAAGGTAAGGTTTATCTCAAAACTAATACTTTAATAAGACTTTAACTTTATTTCCTCTTTTGAATACTTCACATCTTCATTAGTATGCAACAAATACTAGGTTGCAGAATTCACAGGTTCTATTTTAATCGTGTTAATTTACTATTTTGTGTAGACAGTGTTGTGAATACATTTAAAAATAGAATTTTTATTATTTCAATCAATGAAATTATAAACCAATTCATAAGTCTATAACAACTAACAATGTCTCTTTTTGTTTTATTCAAAAGGTTCAAGCAGGTCCTTGCTCAGCATGCCTTCCTAAACCATGTTTACCTTTGTACCCTCCACCACCTCCACTGCCATTACCGCCACCATGTCTCCCACCACTATTGCCATTATTGCCACCATGCCTCCCACCACCATTGCCATTATTTCCACCATGTCTACCACCTCCTACATTGATACCAGTTCCATTGATTCCTCTCCCATTACCTCCACCACCATGTCTACCCCCACCATACCTTCCTCCTCCATGTCTACCACCTCCATGTCTTCCACCTCCATGTCTTCCACCTCCAT
>JAIPRK010001261.1:48093-80259 GCA_025469195.1 Chaitophorus viminalis
CCTACATTGATACCAGTTCCATTGATTCCTCTCCCATTACCTCCACCACCATGTCTACCCCCACCATACCTTCCTCCTCCATGTCTACCACCTCCATGTCTTCCACCTCCATGTCTTCCACCTCCATTGCCATTATTACCACCATGCCTTCCACCTCCATGTCTTCCACCACCATGTCTACCACCTCCATGTCTTCCAGCACCACCACCATTACCACTTGATTTCCTTTTAGGGATATGTTGATCTGCTGTTGATTGTAATTGAATATTGATATGGTCATAAAAAACAGCATAAAAAAAATATATGTACTACATTTAATTCACTAAGTATTAAAATATTCTCTTTAACAAGGTGTCCGTTTGAAAAATAAAACTTTACAAAAATTATAATATTGTGTATTTTTTACTTGACCTTTTTATTATATTATAATTTTTTTATTATATTATATTAAAATATTCAATCAACAAAATAATAATCTAGCGTTATAGTTTTATTAGCTTTACATCTCAACAATACTTGGTATTGTCTATATATTATATGAATTTTATAAGTTTATTATTTATGAGTTACGTATATCTAACATGCATGCAATATTTAAACAAATGGGGACAAAAACATTAGTCGTATATCGACATCAATGAATATTATAATTTATTTATCACTAAACTTAAATTCATGATTATTTTAATTTATACTATCAGCCTATATACAATACGTAGTGGTGTTCAACTTCTCTAGACAGATGGTCAACAATTATGAACCACTAGTCGCAGGCATAATACCTTCAGATCTGCCCTTTATACAAATACAGCTGTATTACTACTAACCAATTGGTACTAAAAATATAATCTATATTTAAAAAATAAATAAATGTAAAAAAATTATGAAATGTCATTTTAAATTGAAATACGATTTTTGATATTTTTTTTACTTCACTAATAATTATTCTGTCAGGGTTTTAAATGTCACAACTAAGTTTTCAACAAATTCACCAGATGATCGTTTGTTATCCGAATTTTTAGCTCTAAATTATTTGGATCTGTTGGTTTTTTAGATTCTGAACGGAGTGATGGAATCTATTGATTATACAATGATGTGTGTGTTCTTTTTTTTTTTTTTGGTAGTAAAAATGCTTCGATTTTCTTAAACAGCAACTTTTCTGAAAGAAAAGTGAATGTAAATGGTACTTGGGTTATTCAAAAATGCAACTTTTTCAATAATTTTTAAAAGCGTCAAAAAAAACAATATAAAAATTACGAAAAAACAGGACATTTTACACAAATTCATGTTTTTACAAAATACATTTTTCTTTAAATGCTCTAACTCAAAAACGAAAGACCGGAACAACTTGAAATTTTCACCAAATCTTTATATTGACGGCGTTCTCTATACATGGTTAAGTTGTCAAAGTATTTTGACATATTTTGACTTATTTATAGACAATTTAGACAATTTCAATTTTCGATTTTTGTAAAAAGAATTTTTTTAATCATCTATAAAATTTAATTGGCTGACCAAAAACTCCTGAAAATTTAATACAAGGTTTATTATAAATTATACTTATCGTAACTAAAAATTATTGGAGATCGTTTTAATCAAATTTTTTTTATAAGCCCATAAATTTCAAATTTGTATAAAATATGTTAAAATCGCCATGATTTGCAAGTTATTTTGTAGTTGAAAATTCATAAAATTTTTTTAGTTTATACTTAAGAATTAAAATTTTAACACTGGGTTATCCATAAGTTACTCTTCAAAAATGTATAAAATAATTTCTACTGGACTTTAAGAAAAAAATTGTATGACCGTTTGAAATTTAAATTTTTACGAAATTGTATACTATTGCATTATATTTCAATTTAAATATAAATTACTATTTTATTACATACCTATTTTAGACCAACATATCATTTCCGTTCAGAATCGTTATTCGTGTACAATGATACCTATCATTGCATTCAAATTTAACAAATCCATTGTAATGACCTATTCTATGAATGAGGTGCACTCCACCCCCAACCGTACAGCAGAGCGAGGCCCATCCGGTTTTTTTTTATATTAACACTTTATAAATTAATTATATAATCTAATATATATTCATGGAATACTCGTGGATACTTTGTTCCAATTGGCGATAGGTGAAAAGTGGAAAGAGTAAGTAAGGTTCACATGTCTTACAAAACACGAATTCTGGCAAACCACCCGCAAAGAGATGCAATGTTAATAAGCAGTAGATCCTTTAATATTAGTTAAACCACGCTGTGGTGTTATGATTTAATTGCAAGAACCAGAGCGTATAGTGAGATAAATCTTTTTGTTAATTGTTATATCACACCTCACAATAAGTATTTCATAATTTTTTTTTCTTCGAGCTCTTTTCTATTTGAAATACGTATTATATTATAATATAGTTACAATATTTTTTATCCAGTAATTTTGTACTTCTTTTTGATTGAGTATAAACTATAAAACTAGCACTAATTTATCTGTCTAGTATAATATTGCAGTAAATGGAATATTGTTCACCTTGCAAATGTATATTATATCTATTTGATTTTTATTTTTATTTTTCATTTAAAACCTCAACACCACAATAATAGAATTAATGGAATGTATATAATATTATATTATAACGTGAGACAAATAGTGATTATTAGCTGAACTAAACAAAAGACAAACATGACAATAATATATCGCTATGCAATCTATAGTAAATAGTAAATATGTTGAAAAAATCATAAAGTATTTTAGATAATAAATAATAAGAGGTAAACTTGTTTGTTGTATAATAAAAAGTAAGCACATTCACCAATGTCGATAATATTATAATAACTAATAGATACTCCATCAGTCATATTACAATAATTTAACAATGAAACGATCGTATATTATAATTTGTGTATTGTACAGTAAAATGTTTTTGAAATTACGTAAATTCCACGTTTTCTATTTTCTTCCAAAACCGTTGCAGTTTTACATGTTATACATATTATAATTCTTATCTAATCATTTCATTAATAAGACTTATTTAAATTATACGTTTAATATTATGTTATCTGTGTACCGACACTATTAATTTATTAGTTTAGTTCGTCGGTATTTAATGTTCAATGATAAATTATTCGTTGATTAATTCATTACTAATTCTCATTTTCAATACAATTTAAACATTTTTCATAATAATCTATTATTAACCCTAAAATAAAATTGTGATACAAAAATAACCTAGCTATTATTACAAGACTCATGTAGAATTATTAACGAATATGAACAAAATGAGAGAAATCGATGTTGTTTGATGTAGTTTCCCATATGATTTCCATTTATTACACATTGAATTCTAATATCGTGTGCATAGGAATTTTAAGCAATTATTTTTGCACGACAATTATATTATGAGAGATTGTAACTACATTGTTCGATAAAATAGTGTGATTATAATTTATCATTTAAAAACCAACCTTTTTTTTGATAACATGAGAAATAAAATCTTAAAAGACTGTGGAAATAAAATTTGGAATAAGAATACAATACTTCAATAATAGATTATTATAATATTATTTGCATTTATGTTTCTAGAACAGCTGTACCAAATCTGTGTCAAGTGCACCACTCGACCATGCTTCGTCCATGCCAGCAGGAATTGTAAGTCTTTAAATTATTCATTCAATAATAAATATCATCATAATTTTCGAACCATTATAAATTATAGTTTGTACGACGTTACTGAAACATACTTCTGGCACCATTTACGTTTGATTACCATTAATGTATCAAAATCTATTTAGGATGTTGATTCATTTAACGGGAGATTTTTAAAATATTTAACCTAGATTTAAAACCTTAACTGGAAGAAATGTAAGGAAATAACTAAGCATTTAAGTAACTTCAAGAATGTTCAGTATTAACTATTAGGTAATTATTAAAATTGGTCTGAATATTAAAAAGTGAAAAAATCATTTAAAATAGTTCATAATTACATGCTGAGGTAATGAATACTTTAAAATTAAATGCTATATTTAGTTACAATACTACTCATAATGCTAGAATTTGATCGGTTCTGGTTTTAAAGTCATTATGTATTGTATAATTTAATAAAATATTTTCGGTACCGGTTACAATTTTTGTGGTCATACTGGTTTTATTTTATTGAATGATGGGAATCATTTTTACCATACGAATAGGTTTAATATTTGGTGGTGCTATCTTCGATTTCGATCTTTTTTTTCCAAAAGTTATTACGTTTAAGGTTATTAAAAACCACCGCAGCAGCTAAATTGAGAAGAATATGACATAATATACTAACATGTTTAAAAATCTTGGTGAATATATAGGTAATACCACAGACCATAATTTAAAATAAAAAAAAATTATCACCAAAAAATTATTTAAAATATATCATGACTGTTCACTCGTCATCGTCTTCGGCTATGTATTTTTCCTATTCAAAATCAAATATACCTACCAATGTTTTTATCTCATATATTAGAAATGGAAGCAACAAAAAAAGTGATTAATAATGTCTATTGTCTATCATGGATTAAGAATTAAAAAGAACGGGTGGACCTCGCTTTGCTGTACAGTTGGGGGTGGAGTGTACCTCGTTTATAGGATAGGTTAAATTTCAGTGTAATGATAGATATCATTGTATACGAATAATGATTCTGAATGGAGTTAACATGTTTGTCTGAAATATGTATATAATAATATAGTATTTTATATTTAAATTGAATTATAATGCAATTTCGTAAAAATTTAAATTTCAACCAGTCATAAAATTGTTTCCTTTTAGTTCAGTAGAATTTTTTTTATATATTTTTAAAGATTAACTTATGGACAACCTAGTGTTAAAATTTTGAATCTTAAGTATAAACAGAAAAATGTTATGAATTTTCAACTACAAAATAACTTGCAAATCATCGCGATTTTAACATATTTTAAACAAATTTGAAATTAATGGGCTTATAAAAAAAATTGAATTAAACGATCTCCGATATTTTTTAGTGTCGATAAGTATAACTTATAATAAACATTGTATTAAATTTTCAAGAGTATTCGGACAGCCAAAAAAATATTAAAGATACTTCAAAAAAAAAACTTACAAAAATCGAAAATTTAAATTGTCTACAAATAAGTCACAATAAGTCAAAATATTTTGAAAACTTAACCACCTATAGATACCGTCAATATAAAGATTTTGTGAAAATTTCAAGTTGTTGCGATTTTTCGTTTTTGAGTTGGAGCATTTTAAAAAAACAGATATGATTTGTCAGTCTAGAATTTTATATATTATATTATATTTTCCATGTAATTTTATGTCAATATTCGCTGTTCAAACGCTTATAAAAAAAATTGTGCATATGGACTTTAATAATTTTCGAATGACAATAAGAATTACTTCTGTGGAATCTTCTGTTAAATTTTCAAGTATTGTGTACAAGCCACATTTTTTTTATCACCGATTATAATGAAAAAATGTAAAAAATTCGAACATTTGAAATGCCTATAATTGGCTTAAAAATCAATATAATATTTTGAAAAAAATGTGACATAAAGGAAATGCCTATCATAACAACTGATGAAAATTTCATGTTTCTGCAACTTATACTTTTTGAATTATAACAAATATTGAAAATCGTTTGACCATAAATCGCTATTTTATGCAATTTTGTAAAAATTTAAATTTCAAACGGTCATAAAATTTTTTCCTTTTGGTCCAGTAGAAATTTTTTTATATATTTTTGAAGATTAGCTTATGGAAAAACTAGTGTTAAAATTTTGAACCTTAAGTATGAACAGAATAAATTTTATGAATTTTTATCTACAAAATAACTTGCAAATCATTGCGATTTTAACATATTTTAAACAAATTTGAAATTAATCGGCTTATAAAAAAAATTTGCATGAAACGATCTCCAACATTTTTTAGTGACGATAATTTTAACTTCTTATAAACCTTGTATTAAATTTTCAAAAGTTTCCTTGTATTAAGTTTTCGGTCAGCCAATTAAATTTTATAGATGTTTTAAAAAAAAAATTTTACAAAAATCGAAAATTTAAATTGTCTATAAATAAGTCAAAATATGTCAAAATACTTTGAAAAATTAACCATGTATAGAGAACGCCAATATAAAGATTTCAAGTTATTGCGGATTTTCGTTTTTGAGTTAGAGCATTTTTAAAAAAATGTAAAAACGTATTTTGTAAAAGCGTGATTTTGCGTAAAATTTCCTGTTTTTTCGTAATTTTTTATCGTATTTTTCGATTTTTTAAAAAAATATTGAAAAAGTTGGATTTTTGACTTGCCCAAGTACCATCTACATTCACTTTCCTTTCAGAAAAGTTGCTGTTTAAGAAAATCGAAGCATTTTTACTACTAAAAATCGTGTCCTCCGACACAAAAAAAAAAAACACATCTTTGTAAAACCAATAGATTTTATTACTCCGTTCAGAATCTAAAATGATAAATATGTTGTACATATATAATCGTAGATTATTATTTAATGATCACGCATTATCTATTTAATGTTACTGCGTATACATTTTGTCGCTGGATGAACTTTTGATTTTTTTTTTAAAACGATCGTGGCGTGTAAACATTTATTTGTACAACCACATGATTGATGATTGTTGTAAATTAATTTTATAGACAGTATATTTTTTAACAAAAATTGTAAAGTTATGTTGTCACTTATACGTATCTAAAAATTGAGTTAATAATTTGTTGATTAAATTTTTAAACGGATTGTACACTCATTTTTGGAAATTTTTAAATTTTTGAAATCGGATTAAATTGAATTTAATAATTGATTATGATCCTGATTGCTCTTTCCTTTTGTTCCAATCGAGCGAAATATTAAGAAGTGGATATCTCATTAAATCTTTCCGAATAAACGTGAAGTTGTCTAAAGACTGGTCATTCATAATCGGACTTTCGTCACGCCAAATTTCGCTATTGTCTGTTCTTTTAATGTCTCCGAAAAATTTTTAAAAAAAGAAAGAAAAAGAATATAATATTATGTCTATGTACATGTCTTTTAACTCAAGTTGTCCTTGCACTACGCCGTAAATAATGGCTTAATCGGTACCTAGTGATTTCGGTTTTAGGATCCATTTTTTTTAATTCATATGGCATATTGTTATTAGTTGGTAAAAAATTTTAAATAAACATATATAAAACTATAAATAAAAGAAAAGAAAAGACTATAAACTATAAAATAAATATAATCATATCATTTAAATACAATAGAGTGACTGCAACACATCTCTTGCTCTAAAGGTGAACATTCAGGGTACTAAGCCAATCTTGTGTAACCTTAGGATCCATGGTGCACTAGTATCCCTAAAGTGTCCAGCGTAGGAAACGGATGTGGTCTTATTGCAGCAGCAATACCTGGATGTACGTATATTTCCTGTTCGGATTCTGGATTTGTCGACAGGACCGACAGCTCTAGTGGAATGGCTAACACCGGTGATGGCAACGAAGTACGTGGGATAAGATCGAGATGCAAGTGTAATTCTGGATCCGTGACCGACACAAGAAATGGATGTAGATGTTAGAAAATAATCAATGCGGATAATATAGGTAAAAAATATAGTTTATTATACTTGAGTTTAGAGAAAAAATGTATTATCTATCATAATAATAATAATATTATCGCAGCGATTTCTATTCGAACCCATTGAACTACATGATAACTGGAATGCTCACCAGCCATAAGACCAAAGTAAACATAACCCAAACGGCATGTTAGAAAAAGACAGCAGATAAGAATGGTGCTGCTATCTTTTTTTATCACACATAACAATATCATTGCTTTGTGTTAACCAATAAATAATAATTAATAATATTGTTCGTTTAACTTTTTGTTCTGTCACTTAAGTTATAAACTCAAACTTAAATATTTATTGAGAAGTTTCCATGTTCATTTTATGAAGATATAATTTTAAATAAATAAAACATTGGAAAAAAAAATTGTTTTAAATTATTTTCAAGTATTTGTGTAATTAATATTATATGTAAATAATATACTGTTGTCAACTATTACTATATCATAGATTAAATATTTAATCTATGGTCCGGGAGACTATAAAAAAATAGTCTCTGCCAACGGGCGACACGTTATTTTTTTTGTATATTTGTGTAGTGCGTTATCTTGTACATTATATCTTGTAGCGTTTTTGATTCAATATTGAAAATTTCAATATTGAAATTTCATTATTTGAAATAATGGAATCAAAAAATTTTACATTAGATGAAATATTAAATAATGATTTTCATTCGTTTACATAAAAATTAAGTCTCCCATAAATTTTATTCACGCGCTGCTATTGGGTATGACTTCAACACTTTTATCTGTCTTGTCATTGGAAATGGGATTAATCATGGTATTATTCGTTCCTAGATTACAAATCTACAATATTAAGTTAAGTTAGGAAAATAGTAAGTACAATAATTGAGGTTAGTGGTAAGTCAGCTTCGGGTAAGCAGTGTAGTAACTTTTCTTTCAACTTTGAATAATATTACAAATACTATATTTTTATTTTAATAAATATTATTAAATTAATCGTTATCTTAATGCTTAGTTATGAATTTAAACCTTCTAACTTTCAATTTACAACTTAATTTATTCTCAACATTACCTATGCTTATAAGCGTTATTATCTGGAACAGAAATGTTTGATGGGAAATATTGGACCTAAATATCCCGGAAAATAGCACTCGTTCAGAATATATTTGTTGTGTCTATAGGGTTTATAAATAAAAATAAATTATCGTTATAATAACAAATAATGCAGAAATAGTTTCGTATTATATTATATTTAGTGATATTATATTGTCATATAATTCGAATTTACCGAACATTTTTAACACATCAAAAAAATAATTAAAAAATGACTAAAATATTTTACTTGGAATAATTATTTTACATCACACATTAAAACATCAAATAAAAATGAATATATAAAACGGATAAAATGCTTACATCGTAAATAATATAGTAACAATCTGTTAAACTTAATTTATATCCACAACTTATTTTACTCATTTACATAATTCAAAGTTAGTATTTTTTGATTATATAATGTTAACGTTGTAATTTTCTTTAAGTCTTGGTTTCATAGTAAGGAATAAAGTTTTCGTATGAATCGGTTTTTTTTTTTTGTTTTATATTTTAATCGTGTGTACAATTAGACTGTACCTACATAATAAATAAGATGTAGGATGATACTACTTAGCGTTCACTGGATTGAGTTATAATTTAATAAAGAACATAATTATTATATACCTATAATAAGTATGTTTTATAATAATTATTATAAATACTGTTATTTATGTTAACATAATATTAATAGGTTTTTTTTATAGGTGAAGATGATGTATGACAATCAATTTTTATCATGAGAAAAATATTGTAATTTTCAATATTTAATGTTACTGTTTTTTTTTTTTTTTATATATAATAATGTAGTATTTAAATTTAGGAAATAAGAATATATCTACCTTAAATTACTAAGTTTATTGTATAATGTATTGCCTTAGCATATTATAATGCATACCAATATAGTTATCTCTGTATACTCATGCAATATTTTAATTTAATAGTAGTTATTTACAGTTTTAATTCACTGACATATAGATTGTTTTATATATATACAAAATAATATTTTTATTTTTACTCAGATTGTTTTAATTACATTTTTATTTCGTATACAATTAAAAAAGTAATTTTTTTCCTAATGAAAACTAAATATTCATAGTTAGTAAATAGTTAATAACATTATATTATTTATTTGCAAATTTGTTCTTTTGAGATCTGTGTAATTTATAATAAATTAGTATTTTTCATAAAAATAAAATAAAAAAAAACCGAAATTCTACAGTCTTTTAATTACACGTGGAACAAATATTAAATTTTCTATGGTTAATTGAATAATTATTGTAGAAATAGATTTCGACTACCATTTTTATACGATAAATTAATTATCCAGTTATACAGTTAAAGCTAACTAGGTATAGGCGTATAGTGTATCAATATAATATGAAATATAGGTATAGCTAATACCGATGATACACATTGAACAATGCATAATCATTATATTTTCTATATTATACATTCTAGAATAGACACCTAATCATAATTTCCACACATTTAAGGTTTAAGATTAGAAAATAAAACAATTTTGGAATGCTTTGAACATTTATTATTTGTCATATTCTTATTTATAGTACACATAATTTCTAGTAGATGTGAGATAAAAAATAATACTGTCTTAAGTACGTCTTATCACACACAATATTCAATATTATACTGATATACACAATTCTGACAGCGTTCATGTGGATATAGAAACATTCAAAAAGTGTCGTTGACTGATGAAAAAAATGTGATTTTCATACGTGGGTACTCATAATAACTTTACTTGAATACAACTGTATTTTATTTATTTCTATTTTTAGAAATACATGCCCAGAAACAATTCAGTACAGTAAATTTATATAATGTTTATATGCTGTTTTACAATAATACAATCGATAGTAGAAAATATATTACATAACAATAAATCTGATGGCGCTTAAATAATATAGCCTATAGGTTAGTGTACTATTTATAAAAAAGAAGAAAAAACAAAAAATATTTAAAAAGATAATATACTAATTTGTATCACACTTTATTTCTCTATTCACGTGAGTGTATATAAAAGTACGTAGGTATCGTTAAAAAATACTACAATACAATTTTTTGAGTTTTTAACAAACTAATTAGAATAACATCGAAATAATGTTATTTATACTGGTAAGTATATTTGTATGATTGTCCGAAATGGTTGTTGACTAAATACAGTCCTTTGTGTATGCATTATGCGTAGTACCCATATCAGCTATATCAAGTGTTTACTTGGTTAACTTTAATTGATTTATAAATACTTGAATTAGTTGAAATATACATGGATTGTTATTTTTACAAGTCATATAATATTTTCCAATTTGCCAACACAATAAAAAATACGTAATACCATTACCATTTTGACATTCGTAAAAATGCATCATTTATAAAATGACTGTTTTCCACAAATTTTTTGATTATCAAGAAAAAAACGTATTCAATACGTTTATATTGAATAACCAAATTCAAGTCCCACTGATATTTAGACAGCCGTATGGCAAATAAATATAACACATACCTACATAGTATCAGTATAATTCATGATTAACTTTAAATTTTATATGAGGTAATTATTCGAATATTCCGACAATCATTCTATTGTTAGTATGATATTTATTACAATTTTATTATTCAGGTTAACTGTTTAACACATCTTCGAAAAAAATCATTTAAAAAAATGTATTCTTAGTAGCTAATTTTATTTACATTTGTTTCTGAATAGTTGAAATAAATTCTACTTAAAATATGTCATATTATTTTATGCGAGCGGTCAATCATTGAATAGTCAAATAATTAACTACGCTACGTACGTGAAAGAACGGGTTTATCGGCATATTATTATCCAAATAACTGTATCAGCACGTATAAATTTTAACGTGAAAAAACGAAAGTGAATTTTAAACGAAAATGTAAAATCATACATGCCGTGATACTTGAATCGTTGAATCTGAATGCAATAATTGACATGGTTACAAGTATTCAAAATAATATTAAAGTGCTACATAACTGTGTAGCTGGCAATAAGGCCCTAACTTGATAACAACAGATAACATATTAAGATGAATGACTCGGTTTATTTAATCCAGGGACTTTAAAATCGCAATACATTTAAAAATTACAAAAAAATAATAATAATTATAATTAATAATACTTTAACACTCATCATCTTTTCTATTTTTTATCACAACAATATTATATTACTATATTTCTGGGAATCATGTAAGATACTAGTTGAAACAACCAAATATTATTATATATACATAATGAAAACAATGAATTAATTATTTAAAAAATATACATAATAAGTAAAGGCCGTATTTTTATGCACTTGTAATTATGAAATATTTTTAAATGTTTTTAAAATTTTTATATGCAATATATATATGCAAGAAAAAATACAAACACAAAAATCGAATTAAAATTACTTCTTTTTCATAAGATTTCATCATCGTATAGAAGTATTATTGTGTAATTGACTCACGAGCAAACAAGCAAAGGCGCACCTAGAGCTCTAATTTTGGGATGAGGGGCTAATCTTGTAAATAATACCGAGATCCGCTGGGGTTTTATACTCGCACCCCCAACATAATTATCAATATGGGGAATATAGCAGGAATATACATGAAACTTTTCACAAATTATATGTTTTCCTCTTCTGCTAACTAGAAGAAGGTAAATTAATCAAAATAAAATTAAGAAAATAAGATAATTAATATAATTATAGGAATAACGAGCAAATAAGAAAATTTTAGTATCAATTTATAAAAAATGGTACACGAACTTCGGTCATCTTACTACTGAAATAATGTAAAAAGAAGAAAAAAAATTATATAAAATCTTAACACTAAAAAAAAAACGGGTGGGCCTCGATTTGCTGTACAGTTGGGGGTGGAGTGTACCTCGTTAATAGGATAGGTCATTATTACAATGGTCTGAGTATTAAAAAGTGAAAAAATCATTTAAAATAGTTCATAATTACATGCTGAGGTAATGAATACTTTAAAATTAAATGCTATATTTAGTTACAATACTACTCATAATGCTAGAATTTGATCGGTTCTGGTTTTAAAGTCATTATGTATTGTATAATTTAATAAAATATTTTCGGTACCGGTTACAATTTTTGTGGTCATACTGGTTTTATTTTATTGAATGATGGGACTCATTTTTACCATACGAATAGGTTTAATATTTGGTGGTGCTATCTTCGATTTCGATCTTTTTTTCCAAAAGTTATTACGTTTAAGGTTATTAAAAACCACCGCAGCAGTTAAATTGAGAAGAATATGACATAATATACTAACATGTTTAAAAATCTTGGTGAATATATAGGTAATACCACGACCATAATTTAAAATAAAAAAAAATTATCACCAAAAAATTATTTAAAATGTATCATGACTGTTCACTCGTCATCGTCTTCGGCTATGTATTTATACTATTCAAAATCAAATATACCTACCAATGTTTTTATCTCATATATTAGAAATGGAAGCAACAAAAAAAGTGATTAATAATGTCTATTGTCTATCATGGATTAATAATTAAAAAGAACGGGTGGACCTCGCTTTGCTGTACAGTTGGGGGTGGAGTGCACCTCGTTTATAGGATAGGTCATTATTATAATGGATTTGTTAAATTTGAATGCAATGATAGATATCATTGTATACGAATAACGATTCTGAACGGAGTTAATATGTTTGATTAATATGTGTATATAATAATATACCTAGTATTTTATATTTAAATTGAATTATAATGCAATTTTGTAAACATTTAAATTTAAAATAGTCATAAAATTTTTTCTTTTAAGTCTGGTAGAAATTTTATTAAAGATTATTGAAGATTAGCTTATGGATTTAACTAAGTGTTAAAATTTTGAACCTTAAGTATGAACAGAAAAAATTTTATGAATTTTCAACTACAAAATAACTTGCAAATTATCACGATTTTAACATATTTTATACAAATTTGAACTTTATGGGCTTTTAAAAAAAATTTGAGTGAAACCATCTCCGATATTTTTTAGTTGCAATTAGTGTAACTTATATTTAATCCTTTAATAAATTTTAACGAGTTTTCGGACAGCCAAAAAATTTTTATAGATATTTAAAAAAAAAAAACTTACAAAAATCGAAAATTTAAATTGTCTATAAATAAGTCAAAATATATCAAAATACTTTAAAAACTTAACCATGTATAGAGTACACCAATGTAAAGATTTTGTGAAAATTTCAAATTGTTGCGATTTTTCGTTTTTGAGTTAGAGCATTTTAAAAAAATGTATTTTGTAAAAACTTGATTTTGCGTAAAATTTCCCGTTTTTTCGTAATTTTTTTATCGTATTTTTCGATTTTTTAAAAAAATATTGAAAAAGTTGGATTTTTGACTCACCCAAGTACCATCTACATTCACTTTCCTTTCAGAAAAGTTACTGTTTAAGAAAATCGAAGCATTTTTACTACCAAAAATCGTGTCCTCAGACACAAAAAAAAAAAATAAAAAAAAAATAAAAAAAATAAACACACATCATTGTAAAACCAATAGATTCCATCACTCCATTCAGAATCTAAAATCTATAGCTTTGTATAGCTATGTTATTGTAATTGAATGCTGACATCCTATTTTTAAAAATTTAAATTTTCAAATTATCATTAATACTTATTTATAAATTAATTAAATATTTATAAAAAAGTAATTATTCCGCAAATTAAAAATTTACTATTCTCAAAATATTACAATACTATTATTGAAATACGTATTGAAATTACTAAATTACGTTTAAAACATTGAGAGAGCCTAATTGTCCTCATGCCAACAAGTATTGGTAGATTTGTACAAAATTGTATATTTATGCTTAGAAATGCATAATAATATACAACAGCGGTGTGATTTATATAACGATTACTCTTAATGATAACATTATCAAAAATAATCATTTCCACACCTCAATATCAATACAATTAAATATAACATTCAAATTGTGTTTTATTTGAATTCTTCATACAAATACGTCATATTATGATTATATACTAAAATGTATAGACTATTAAATGCTATATATAATGTATAAACCTTTACGGTTTTGACACATGTAGGTATGCAAAAGGTGAATATAATAGGATAGCAAATATTCACAGTTATTATCACAAGATTATACTTAATAAATTGAAGCACCTGATATTTTTAATTTCAAAACTATCTTATATTAACAATATGATACAGAAAATAAATATCATGGTTGCTCGTTAAATAAGATATTATCTTCTTTTTGCCATGATGATGGTATTAGTATTATAAATTAAGTGTCAATGCAATAAAATTAAAAGGGACTCAATGTAAAATAATAATAATAATGTAAAACTTAAACATCTTTTATAATTATGAAATTCGGAAAAAATAGTCACTACATGAAAATATCCATGTGTATAAAACATAAAGATGGTAAATATATAAAATTTATAATATTTAATATTTGACAAAGTTGTAAAGTGGTTTATAAAAATGTATCACTTAATATAATTAAGTTTCGATTATATTTCCCCTATAGTCATATGTATTATCATATTATGTTGATTTTTCTTTTTTCATAAATGAAAATAATTCTTAGAATTTTTATTATTATAAAATAATTCTTCCAATTTATAGAGGTTTTGCATGTAAAAAGTCTACGCTAAGGAACAATTTGTTTCATTAATTGATGACTATTTCGGTTATTATTTATCTTTAAATTAAACACAATTGTTCACAGGTGCATTCCACTAGAAATCAACACGACCTCCGTACTCGTGCTCTGTTTATTATCTTTACACACATATTTCTAGTTGTACACGTTTTAAAATAATAATAATTGTTGATTACTATAAAACGTAAGAAATATATTATTTTGTTTTCCCAATAATTATTTGTTAATAATTTTGTAATTTACTTGTTTGACTTGAATTTTAATTTTTTCCAAACTCAATTTTTCTTCGTAAGTATTATTTAATGCACTTTGTTGCATTAGAATACTATATCTACTAAACACATATCATATTTCAAATTTTACAAAAGAATATGTTCTTTGAAAGAAGATATAAAGTTTCTCATTTAAACGATAATTAATTTGATAAATACTTTAAAGATAATTTACATTTTTATTTCAGTTGTATATTTATTTTATAGGATTAAATTCTGGGTTCCAAATAAAATAAAAACGCTTAATGACAACTTAAAATACCCATCTTCTTTCTATTGATGTAATGTTCGAGTAAAATTACAAATCATTTTGATGATTTGCGTTGAATGCGAATTATTCATTTAATAACAATATAATATCAAAATGTTTCTCTGTCATTGATTTAAAACACGTGTTCTTTATGAAAAAATTTGATAAAATATTTTCTTAAATTAGTATACTAGTAGCGTGTGTATTTGTGAGGCAAAGAAAAAAAATTACATAATTCAGATAATAATTTTGACCGATTAATTATCTTAACCAAAGTATGTTCAGTACGACGTCGACAGTATAAAAGCGAAATAAATATAATTTAATAGGTTCATTTTAACTCAGTTGTTCGGCTGAAAAATTTCAAATTACTCAAAAATGAAGCGGTTGACAGTACTTATTTGCGTGGCACTATGCTCGTTACTATTTACGGTGAGTTTTTATATTGCTATACATAAAAAATATCATGCACTCATTTTAGATTCTGAACGGAGTGATGGAATCTATTGATTTTACAATGATGTGTGTGTGTGTTTTTTTTTATTTTTATTTTTATTTTTTTTTTTTGTGTCTTCATTACGTTTTGAGGCAGTAAAACTGCTTCGATTTTCTTAAACAGCAACTTTTTTGAAAGAAAAATGAATGTATATGGTACTTGGGCAAGTCAAAAATCCAACTTTTTTAATTGTTCTTAAAAAAATCGAAAACATCTATAAAAAAATTACAAAAAAACAGGAAATTTTACGCGAAATCACGTTTTAACAAAATACATTTTTTTAAAGTGCTCTAACTCAAAAACGAAAAATCGGAACAACTTGAAATTTTCACAAAATCTTTATATTTACGTTCTCTATACATGGTTAGGTTTCAAAGTATTTTGACATATTTTGCTTTATTTATAGACAATTTCAATTTTCGATTTTTATAAAACATTTTTTTTAATCATCAATAAAATTTAATTGGCTGACCAAAAACTCTTGAAAATTTAATACAAGGTTTATAATAAGTTAAACTTATCGTGACTAAAAAATATCGGCGGTCGTTTCACTCAGTATATTTTTTTATAAGTCCATAAAGTTCAAATTTGTATAAAATATGTTAAAATCGCGATAATTTGCAAGTTATTTTGTAGTTAAAACTTCATAAAATGTTTTCTGTTTATACTTAAGGTTCAAAATTTTAACACTAGGTTGTCCATAAGCTAATCTTTAAAAATATATAAAAAAAATTGCATAAAAATGAAAAACTTTTATGACTGTTTGAAATTTAAATTTTTACGAAATTGAATACTATTGCATTATATTTCAATTTAAATATAAAATACTATATTAATATTATATACCCATTTTAGACCAACATATTAACTCCGTTCAGAAGATATCTATCATTGCATTCAAATTTAACAAACCCATTGTAATAATGACCTATCCTATTGATGAGGTGCATTCCACCCCCAACTGTACAGCAGAGCGAGGCCCATCGGGTTCTTTTTATAAATTGATTTTTGTAAATTATTATTTTTAATTAATTAAAAATTTTCATTTATGAATCATGATTAATGTTATTTTTAATTTATTTATTTCTGTACAGAACATATATGGACATTTTACACCAATCAACACAGTACAAGCGTTAACACCGCTAACACCGAGGACTACACCGCCAGCACTCGATATCAATACTGCTGTAACAAAAATTGCAAGTATAAAATTGATCACTATGATGACTTTTCTATCGTCACACCCCGATATTCTGTGCAACCTCCCAGCTGAATTAGTAGTTAAATTACTAACTGATATCGTATGTTATCCAAATTTGTTTAATTCCATACCACATCAAGTGCTCTCCGGCTTCATGTCCGCATTGCAAATAAACCCGAATATAATTCTGTCAATTCCGCAGAATATATTCCAAACGATAAACAATACAATTTTATCCGTGCCATCTTTAAGTCCACCACTTGTTCCGGCACTTCCATCACCAATTGTACCTCCACTCACGTCACCAGTAATATCACCGGTCATCCCGGCATCACCGGCAGTATCACCACCACTCTCCCCGGTAGTATCACCACCACTCTCCCCGGTAGTATCACCACCACTCTCCCCGGTAGTATCACCACCACTCACCCCGGCAGTAATACCTCCAGTTGACCCGTCGATCTCTACACCAGCAGTAGTCCCGGAAGTATTTCCATCGAATCCTCTTATACCAATTACTGGATCACCAGGTATTCCATGTCCACCTCCATTTTTATCTATCTTTTCAAAAACAAATGTAATTCCATGTCCACCTTCATTTCCATCTATCTCGTCAAAAACAAATGTAATTCCAAAACTGACAAAATTCATCAAAAATATTCTTACGTGTAAACAGGAAATTATAAAAAATTCTAATAAAATTCCTTTAAATGATCATAACCCACCGATAACAATACGAGTACCATCGCCACCAAGAATTATTTGCACTCTGCCACCTATTCCAAATCCGACAACGCCAGAAATAGTTCCTATAACAGTTACTCCACGAAAAGAAATTATACCGTGTAAAGACAAAGAAGAAAACCCACAGACAGATATCACTCCTGTGGTGAGCAACACTCTTGAAGCTATTATAAAATGTTTACATAAATTGGGGCAGCATAACATCTATTTTCCACAACTATCGGATAAAGAACCTTTGGAAACTGAAAAAAAGGAAAAACCAGTTATTACGGTCACACCTAACGACACGAAGAATATATTCGTTCTTCTACCTTCCAAAACTACTGTTCATAATCAAGTTCAACCATTTTCAATAGGATCATCACCTTCAATAGCACCAAATACCTTTTATGAAGATAATAAAGTTGATAAAACACATGAGAAACTCCTGAATCTAAAAAACAAATTAAATTTAAATACAGGCCACTTTAAACCTATTCCCAAAAAACTATTACATAGTTCCTTGTTAGACCAGTATATTTAGATTATCGAAAACATAATTGTCTAAATGTTAACTTATTGTTTTATTTTATTTTATTGTATTTTTTTATATAATAATATAACGTTTTGTAATCATTTATAACGTGAATTCATTCGAAACCATACATAAAAAATTGTTATTACTGTGATATATTTTTGAAATTGTACTCAATAAGACGGCATTGACTTGATTAAATGTTCGTTAGTTATTTTTGTGTAATAATAATAAATTTGTTTTTAATGTATTTGTTATATACTGTAATTAGGATATTATTGTATTGCTCATATTATCATAATATATTTTTAAACTATTCTCTTTTCAGTGGTTGGTCACTGCAATAACATATAATATGCAGGACTCACTTATAATTTACACGTATAATGTTTTAAAAAAGGTATGCTAAGGGCTACAGCAAAAAAGTCTGAAAACAATAGAAATAATAGAGAAATCTAAATATCTAATAATAATAATATTTTATATAGCTTTATATTTCCAGATGGGGTTTTAAGTTCATTTTTTATAATATTTGTTGATTACTTTTAATTAATTGAGAATAGGAATAATAATAATAATAAAGGAATAATTATCAGAGATAATTATCACATGTATAATTAAAGTTCTAAACATCTAATTGTCATCAAATCAGAGAGAATACTATGGATACGTAAAGTTTAAAATTTTAAATGTTCTTTCAAAATGTTACATAAGTATTTGAACACAATACAAGGACATTATTTTATTATGATAATAGAATCAAATACTTTCATACATATTGTTTATTTTTATATTTATTATTATATTTTTTTTTAAAATGTAAAATATTTAATAGTTTTATGCGTTCACAACGGTACTTATTATCAAAATGATAAATAGTGACAGTGGTAGAACATTTACAATTTAAATCCACCATGATCTTAGATGTATTATTGTGTATATTATCTTAAGTCGTGGTATTCATTCTGCAGAATACAAATAATATGACAAACATGTCTGATAGTTATTATATTTTAGGTGTTTATTATTTAATGATAATCAATGTTAATATCTAATATACTTAGATATTATTAATAGTTAAATCATCTATATTATGATTATATGTAATATCTTCTCGAGGTTTCTGAGCCATTCTTTGTCTATAATTTACTAGCCTTTATTATGACATAATTGAAGTCTGGATAATTAAGCCGGTATAAGAGTTATTCTACATTGTTCTGTCATACTATAATTGTGGTTATAGTGTTTATATATATAATTATTCAGACATTTACTTTATT
This sequence comes from Chaitophorus viminalis, assembly GCA_025469195.1. Classification (NCBI taxonomy): domain Eukaryota; kingdom Metazoa; phylum Arthropoda; class Insecta; order Hemiptera; family Aphididae; genus Chaitophorus; species Chaitophorus viminalis. The sequence goes on from JAIPRK010001261.1 coordinate 68,208, forward strand.
CGTAAGTCATTTGTGTTTACTCATCGGAGGTACTCTTACATTATCTCTAAAAATGAAATATATTCCACAGAAAGAGAATACTAAAATAAGAGTGTAACTTCAATATGGTTATTTTAAATATATATATATATATATATATATATATGTATCATTCAGTATTTTAATAAGAATAATAACAGTTTACCTTTACTAATTTTTGCTATAACTTGTAACTATACGTAGCTTAAAAATGTAATTATTTGAGCTATAAAATTTAAATATTGTCCTAATAATAAATTAGAATCTAATTGAAATGTTATTTAGAACTGACTAATTGGATAAGTTAACGTTACAAATCCATACCTACAGCGAGTATATAATCCATATTTATTTCATATTTTATCTAAGATAACGTAAAATAATGCAGAAGTATATATTTCATAAGGACAAAATATCAAATGTTAAATATTCGTGTACTCGTTAATCTATCATGGAAACATAACATTAGAAACTATATTATTTTAATAAATTATTTAAAAGAATTATTATTTATATTAAACTAGTAATTAGCTGAACATTATTGGATGTCAACTGGAGGTAAGGTAAAGTGTAACAACGCAAATATTGAATTCATATTTAGTTGATAACTATTCAAAATTCAGACTTTAAATTATTAATTTGCTTCTGATACATTATCAATGTGTAATATGTGTAATGAGATTTATTAATATACACAAATGTATAATGTATTCCATTTGTTTTGACTTATTATTTACAGTACATATGCGACATACCATTTGTATCTCACCTAATTAACGATTTTAATGTATCAATTTGAATTGATCAAATTACCAGTTCTTGAATATTAACCACTATAAATTAAAAGCAGCTATAAGCAAAAACTTATCTAAAATTAACTAAAATATTATTTTAAACACTTGAAAATTTTTTTTATTTTTTTTATTATTAATAAATATTTACAATAAGATGTTCCTAATTTGCGCTATCGTTTATCTAGTGATGAGAATAATATGTTTAGTTCTACTAAGTGCGATAGATGAAATGAATTTTAATTATTATCGTGGTTTAATTCTAACGTATTTATTTTTGCTTATTTATTTATTTGAACAATTAGGTCGTGAGAACGTCCACGTATAGAGTGGAATTGGAGCGATACCTAGTCCTTTGTTGAGTTTAGTTTATTGATCCTGTTCACTTCTGAATAGAAGTGAATAGCTTGAAGAAGCTTTTGGTCATATTCTTAATGTGGTTTTGGAGATGAGGAATATTTAGGTTTTAGTGGATATTTTGATTTTTTAAACAAATCATGGAGCATTTGTCATTGTTCTGGAAAACTTGAATTAAAAAGCATTATTAATTATTATTTGAAGTAAATAGGAGCACATTTTCTCCAAATGGGATCAGCATAAAAAAACCAAAGGGTACAATATTTGTTTATAAATAAGTAAAACATATTTTCTATAAAATTGATTTCTTATTTAAAATAGAACACATCAAGTTTAGATGACAAATGAGGCTACTAGGTTCGTTTTTTGTATAACGTGTCACAAGATACTTGACATTCAGTTTCCGAGGGATTAGTGCGTTGTTGAAATTTAACAACAGTCGAGTATGGTTACGATGTAGACTGAACACATGCCACGCTTTTTGATAAACTTATTGATATTTTCCAGTTATTACACTAAATAGAAAAAATATTTAAACGATATTCTAAATTAATTTATTATTGCTTCTGCATTGCAAGATTTGGTGTATATTTCTGTATTATCGACAAAAAAGCTATTTTAGTACGTGGTGGCTAAGGTATATCAGATATGCAAATATTAAAAATGTAGGGTCAAGTATTAATCCTTGAAGTTTGCCGGCTGTTATGGGCTATATTGTACAACAAGCAAATATTTTTATTACATGCATGATTTTAATAATAAGTTTGATCATATATTTATTTCTTTGGAAAGAAAGAAAGAATCGATGTTTAAAGATATTTTCCAGTGAAGACCAAGAAGACATAAAATATTTTTTTATACATGCTTAGAGATACATAATTAATTACGAATGTATTACATGTACTACTTGATTGTATTATTGTACATTCAATTGTAATTGTAATTAGAAATTACTTATGTAATTTCTTATATATTTTTATATTAGTACTTATAGGTACTAATGAGAAATATGTACATATAGAAATCGTTCATGTACAACTGAAATTAATAATTAAATCATATACTTAACATTTATAATGTATATAGGATCAGTAAGTGCCAAACAAGGGACTGTGTTCCATGCGTAACTCAATTTATACATCAAGAAGCCAAAATAAATAATACAAAACATTAATTTGAATTTATAATTGATTTTATTTTTTGAAGGGATAGTTATAAGACAAATAAAAAATGTTCAACAATAAGTGGTTATATATTATATTTATATTAATATTTGTAAATATACCTTGTACATGTTGTTTCTAATAGCTATGTTGAATTAAAACAAATCATCGGTCAGCATAATCCTAATAAGAGATCAAGTGGTAATGATGACGGAAGTGAAAGACAGGGAGGTGAAAGACACGGTGGTGGAAGGCATGGAGGTGGTAAACATGGTGATGGAAGACATGAAGGGGGTAGACATGGTGGTGGAAGTCATGGAGGAGAAAGACATGGGGGTGGTAGACATGGTGGTGGAAGACATGGTGTTGGAAGACATGGAGGAGGAGGATGACATGGGGGTGGTAGACATGGGGGTAGTAGACATAGTGGCGGAAGACATGGTTCTGGAAGACATGGAGGTGGAATACATGGAAGTGGAATACATGGAGGTGGAAGACATGGTGGTAAACATGGAAGTGGCAGTGCAGTCAGTGGAATTGGTATCAATTCAGGTGGAGGAAGATACGGTGGTGGAAGACACGGAGGGGGTAGACATGGTGATGGAAGACATGGAGGGGGTAGACATGGGGGTAAACATGGAAGTGGTAGTGGGAGGCATGGTGGTAGAAGACATGGAGGTGGTAGACATGGGGGTGGAAGACATGGTAGTGGCGGTGAGAGGCATGGTAATGGAAGGGGTATACATGGTATTGGTGGTGGGAGACATGGTAGTGGAGGTGGAATACATGGAGGTAATAATGGAAGTGGAAGGCAACTGCATTGCAAGCATGGACCTGATTCAACCTTGATAATGAAAACCGATATTAAGATATATTATAGTTGAAGGGTATCATTAGCTCTTACCTTTGAAAAACATGCCAAAGCCAAGGCAAATGCAATATTCAAAAATATCATTTTAAAACTCGAATGTATTGTGATGATGAGTTGAATGTTTTAATAATTGATGTAGTTGGGTTTTTATACTGAGAACTAATATCTATTGTTTTTAGTAATTCCACGTTTTTTTTATGATAATTGGATAAGAAGATACAGCTATTTAAAATCTCTTATGAGTTTTTTAAAGACCATTGTTATGTTTCGAAAATGTACTCGTATAAGATACTTCACTAATTAAACAAGGAATGATTCTGCACACTTTAAAATATAGATAATACGTATAATATTAAAAATTAAAAATATACAAAAATCGATTTTTAATGTATTCAAAACTACTTTTAGTGGTATATATGATGTATAATTCGGTGTATAATAATATATAAATATTAATTTATATGAATTTTACAATTTTTCACTGATGAAAAGTATCTAATATTAAATAAACAAAACATAAAAGTGAATAAATATACACAAAAACAGACGTATAGGTATTTTTATATTTTTCCTATAAACTTATAAAATTTGCGAACTTGAATTTTAAACCTAATTTACTTACAGTTTGAAAATTCATATGCGCTAAAAGTATTGTAACATTTAATGCCATTAAATTTATACTACGGAATTTATTTAGTTCTAAAGAGCATTTCATAATTTTTGTTATTAAATAAATTTGAAAAAATATATTAAAAATGTATTTAGTATTCGGTATTAACAGTATTAAAATACTTATCACATAATACTATAATACATATTAGCTAAATAAAATAGTATATTTTTTTAAAACAATTTTTATTAAATAAATTGCAAACAGAAATAGCTATTAAATAGTCATCTTAACTTCATAGTAATTTAAAATTTTGTTACTTAAAATATCTAATAGTTATCCGGACTAATACAGCAATATAATCGTTCATCCATCCCTATAACTCATGTCATCGTGAAGTCTCACCCGACCTAGGAATCTGGCCCATTTTTATACTATAATTATCTATTCTATATTCCTAGAAGTAACACAAATTACGCTGCAAATGAGCTCTTTACTGGAATGATCTGAATTGCCAATGTTGAACAGTCCTTTTCTTTATCTTAATTAAAATTATTTGTGAACTATATTTGTGCATAATTATGTAAGTATTTATTATTTCGTTTGTCACATTGTAAATATAACCATTGGGCCCGTATTTCAAATCAAATAAATAAAAATTTTAATCTCTTTTTAATTGATCTATGATAATATTTACTGGTCTCAACACATAGTGTATTGTATTCAATACAATGAACAATACATGGTCTTATCATTCCGGAAGCAATACTTAGAATGTATATTGATATCCACTGTCTGTCATGTACAGCTGTGACTCCACAAATTTGATTGTAACTTCCTACTCAATTTGTTAGTACGTGAAAATATTGACAACAATACTTGAAGGGTTTGAGTATATAAGCTAGGACCACAATTTTACTTTTCATTACAATTCATCATTCATCAAAAATGTACACTTTCGGAATCATAGCAGCGATGACGATGGCTTGCTTTGCCAAGGTAAGTAACAATATAATTTATAATCACGCGCCAAAAATGCAAAATTAATACTTTTATTTTATTGATAAGGTCGATGCAAGTTGTATAGGAGTTCCACCGTGCAAAGAAACAAAATCTCAGTGCTTAGCAGATAAATGTTTAGCAAAAAAATGTTCATACTTGGCACCTCCATTACCATTCTATGCACCTGCTTTATCACCCGCTTTTGCTCCCGTTTTTACACCTGTCACACCTTGTCCGCCAACAGCCGAAATTAACCCTGCGTTACTGCCTTACATACTAGCCCTTCTAAAAGGATTGCCTCCAATGGCCGGCGTGAGTCCACCTGCACCAGCTGCTCCATTGCTTCCGTCATCCTTACCGATCCCGGTGCTTCCGTCATCCTCAGCGATCCCGGCGCCTCCGTCATCCTTACCTATCTCAGCGCCTTCATCATCCTTAACGATCCCAGTGCCTCCCTCAACTATTGCAACAACTCTCGACGTTCCTGCACCACCAGGGATAGTCATAGCTCCACCACCAGCGCTTGGACCCTTAGTGGTCCAATTACCATCAAAAAACTGCAAGGTGCCGCCACTCGTCATTCCCGCTGGTCCAGCACCGAACTTGATTGTTAAAGTCAAACCGTGTCTACCACCAGCTCCTATCATATTGCCCGCAGCCGAACCCGGTCCGATCATTATTAACGATGGCAATACTATAAAGAAGCCGTCTATGACGCTCGCCCCTGCTCCAGCCGCACCCAACATATTCTTCGCTTTACCAGCGCCAGTAGCTGCTCCACCGGTATTGCTGCCACCAGGACCGTTGCCTAAAGTGTTTTTCAACCCCGGTTCTTACCTCCAGAAACCCGACATCGTTTTACAATCTCCATGTGGTTTACCAAATATGTTCTTAATTCCTCCTGGCCCATGCCCACTTCCATTATACCCACCAATCCTTCCTGCCAAACTACCTCCACTCCTGGGTATTGTTCCACCATGTAAATAATCGTTTTAATTAATCTTATACTATTTTCTTTTACCTCAGCAGTAGATATTGTATAACAATTTGTTTTGCAATTCCATTGCCAATTAATATCAGATCTACATGTTTCAAAATATAACATTTTATCTGTAATTATGTGGTATTTTATCTTCAGTATTTATATTAGTGGTTCTCTACATCATATAACGAAATTACAGAACCAGTTTCATACCCGGCAAGTGTTTCCGGTAAGTAGTATTATCCGATCTAGGAATCTCGCCCTTTTCCTTTTAAATTTCATATTTAATATAAATATTTCATAATTAATTTTGAATCTTAAAAGCTTTCTTTCAAAAAGTTTAAAAATATTAAGTACATTAAATCTATTTTATTATAAGACTATGCAGTAATTTGTTTAGGGAATTTTATCTTTATATTCTAATAATTATATGGCTTATTGGTAAATAATTTTTTTCTTGTAATAATGTGCATTAGAATCTATATGTACAAAGAAAACGATGTATAAATGCTGGTACATTATGTTAGCAACATAATATACTCATACATTTACTTACATTATTTTATCAATATCTGGTTATATTTAATCAGTCTTGTAAAAGATACTTTTAAAAAGTATTCATGTAGTAAGTATAGATACAGATACTTACTTTCAAAAGTATTTAAAATACGTATTTGAATACTTGGAAAAAAAAGTATTCAAGTATAAATACAAATACTTTTAAAAAGTATTTAAAGATACTTTCAAATACTTTCAAATACTTTTTTTATTATATGTTTTACCTTTTTACCTTGATTTTATAGATAAACTTGATCATTAGTAAGCTGATTTAATTTTTTATTTAAGCACTCTAGTTTTACTTAAATTAATTAGAATAAGAATGCAGCACTTTTGCAGGTCCTTGGTGTATGTAATAAGTAACATAAAATACTATAGGTTGGACAATGGTATACCTAATGTACAACACACACTAAACAGTCATTAGTATTTCAAAATTTACTTATTTTATAAATGTGGCATAGTAGAATTCGTTTTTTATTATCAAGAAAAACAGCTATATATTTTTTTATTAGAATTTAGATTTATTATTGATTAATAATTAATAACGTTAATATTATTAAATTAAATATTAAAAAATATAATAAAACCAGTAAGTACGATACAATTGACGTCTTCAGTCTTTAATCTTTATACTATTAAGTTAATTCACACACAGTAGTACAGTATATACGTCGATACACAAAAAATAACAACTGACAATTAATGTGAATGTCTAAATCATAATAGTTATAAATAGTTTAATACATAATACTAACACAGTTACAATGTTATTCAAACATATTCTGTGATAATGCGAAGACGAATTTCCAGGAATAGCTGAAAGCGGGTTGCGTGTACAGTATATAGTGTATATAGATATAATATATTATACTAATGGTCCTATCGGTGTGTTTTATTTTTATACGTACATAACTAATAGAGTAAAGATATTTCCATTTTTATTCGGAAATCGACGAACTGTATTTGTTAATTTGTATGCCTCTATAAATATTTCAATATACTAATATACAACAACTATGAACAATCTATAAATTAAAATGTTGAATGATTTGTATTATTTTATTTAAATTTGGCGGCCATAAAGTAAAACGGTTCATAAAGCGGTTCATAAAGTAAAACGAAAAAAGTATTTAAAAATAGTATTTGATTTCAAATACAGATACTTTCAAAAATGTATTCAAATACTGTGCGCAAGTACTTTTTTCAGATGTTTTTAGAATACGTATTTGAGTACTTAAAAAGTATTTGAATACTTTTACTCGAATACTTTACAAGACTATTTAATAATCACACTAATAATTTCAATACAATTATCATTTTATTTATACGATGCATAATCGTATAATAAATTATTTTAACACATAATGTGGCATTTTGTATTTTAAATTGTATTATTAAAATTATTTATAAAATTATACATGCGTATAATTTTTATACCTACTGTGAACTTTTTCAATAGCCATGAATTCTACCTTTTAATACATTTCTTACTAGTGATTTTTATTTCTTATTTTTTGCATTTTACTAACTATTCATCTGCCTCGTAATATATTTTGCTAGACACAATGCTGACTTAGCCCCACGTGGTGGACGTCAGAGCATAGCTTAGCATGCCGAGCGGCATCATTCCCCGAGACACTACCCATAGCACTCCGGCGGGGGAACCACATCACCGCTCGCTCTGACCACCTCCAACCCAGGTCATCTCCAGTTGTGCGACTTGGGAGGGAGTAGGACGCGGTGCGTTATCTCTCCTCAGCCGTATAACCAGATCGTTCATCTACATAGGTGTAAAATTGCAAGAAAAAGATAACGTACGGTGGCCCATTGGTCACATGTCGACTTTCGGCACGTATGGTCGCGGGTTTAGAGTTTAAACCCATACCGTCGCTAAATTTTTAACTCGCAATTTTACATCTATGACACCCCCACGATCACCACGTGGGGCCGTGTCAATGCTTAAATACCAATTATTTTACATATTTTAGAAAATAATAATCAATATTTAAGAATAATTCGAGTAAAACATGGAAATGTAAATAGTTGATTTAAATGGTTAAATGATTGTTTAAAGTTATATATTTTCATATCTATTATTTTTATTTTGTTTGTATAACTTCAGAATTTCAGATATCTTAATATTCTATTCAATTTACTTATTAAAATATGGTTTCCAAGCCAATTTGTAACAGTTTAATTTTATTAATTTTCTTATTTTATTTCAATATTAACCATATAAATATATTATATTATATATATGAAATATTTATATATTGATCTGTTCTATTAAATAAAATTATTCATATAAGCACAATGTTCAAAGAAAGTGGTACTGATAATGATGATGATGAATATGAAGGTCTCAATGAGTACGAGTTCATGCCGGATGAAGAGTATGAAGATGAAATTGATGTGACATATAATGCACTGGCGACACTTGGAGTAATACGAGTCTTTAATTTTTATTTTATATTGTATAACTAATTATTTATTATTATAAATTACACACGCATAACCATTATCATTTGCTCGTGAATTAAATTGCAATTATAACTTGAAAAACGAACATGTCTTGTTATAGGTTACATAAATATGACTTTTTATCAGATAATATCAGGTATAGTTGACATTTTTATATTATATAGTTAAAAATAGGTTCTCTTAATCAAACGTTATACATAATATTATGAATACTCGATTAAAATTATTATAATTCCCATTAATTAAACAAAAAATTACTACATTTTGCTATTATTTTATTGCTTTATCCGTAAGTTTACATTATTTGAATTACAAATGGAGGTCAATGCAGGATATAATACATTTATCATAAAACGAAGCATATATTTTGATGTAATGTATATTGTTGTGGATATTGTTTTACTGAACATTTTTGCGTTGTTCGCAGCGGTATATTGTTTATTGTTTACATTCGATTAAATAATAAAACTAAATCGTGTCGAAAAGCAAATTTAAACGTTCCACAAGAATCATTGATGTTAAAATAAATCTAGCTATACTAACATTATGTTCGAGATAATGAAATTATACTAATAAAACCGTGCTAATAAGAGTCAATAAGAGATAATTCGAGGACACTTATCTTTTTTTCGATTAGTCGAATGTCATATAACGGAAATCACTGCAGCAGTGTTCGAATAAAAGTTGATTATAGATTCTAAAATATCAACAATGCAACTATAATACTTCCACATCTTAATATACCGTAATATATTATTTTATTGTGCACTTAATCGGTAGAAAATTTAAATTTGAATTTAGATCTTACCACACCGATTCATGTAGGAAGTATTATAACATGAAAATACCGAGTTTCACCTATTTCCTGTGGTAATTTGTTTAATTACTGCACGTCAATATTTCACAGACGTACGACGGTCAACGTAACAGTAACAACGAACGACATGGATTTGGCAAAGCTATTTTACCAAACGGTGACGCGTACGTTGGGTCCTATAAGAACGGGGAGAGGCATGGACACGGAACGTATACGTTCAAAAACGGTGCATGCTATCGGGGCTGTTATAAAAGAGGCTTGAGGAACGGCAAAGGAGTGATGTGCTATCCGAATAAGACAAAATATGAAGGTCCATCATTATGCACTTAAATATTTGACATATACACATAATCATACGATTAAATTACAATACACGAGTTCATTACCACTTGAATACGAAATTTATTTATACAGATTACAGCTATAGTGGTCGCCTAAAATAATAAAATCATTATTTTTTCCATTCAAATTTTATTACATTCTAGATTTCGGAAATACACACCGTTCTTTATCCACTCATTTTACTCACTCTATCTACGTATTTTAGGCTATTCCACAATTTTCTAATCATTTACTATTACTAAATGCAATAATATTATAGAAATAAAAAAGGGGGCAACTTAATGGTCGAGTGAGATACAGGGATGGACAAGGGTAAATGAAAAATTTTAATAAAACATTTTTCATTTCACTCAGAAGCTAAAATATTTTTATAATTATTAGACGTACCTAAACCATATATGTAAACAAACCATATCGTCTTTTGTACTACGGATTCGTAATGTATCACATTTCGTTTATTTTTAATATGAACTGAAACACTTTAAGATGAAGTATAAATTAAACTATTAATACTGTAGGAATCAAAAAGTAATTACATAATATAATCGTAATGCAATAACATTTTATCGAACAAATCAATATTATTTAGGTTATTGGACGGACAATAAAAAAGAGGGTGAAGGAGTTTACAGGTACGAAAATAACGACGAGTTTTCGGGCAATTGGAAATGTGATTTAAAACATGGAGCCGGAACGTATACCTTTTACAAAACTGGAACCATTTTGAAAGGAACCTGGTCGGAGGATAGAAAAGTAAACAATTTTCAAATACTCTTTCCGACCAGTAAAGGATGTGGGTATTCGTTTCATGGTACGTGGGATGACAACGAATCGGTTAGTGTAAAGATTATGATATAATATATGCCTTGACATCGTTTAGTTATGGTTTTTAGTGTTTCTCATTAAGATGTTATCTTTTATAATTAGTCAAACATACTAATAATAATAATGCATAATAATGTAAGTTTACGTGTTTTAAAGGTTGCCGGGGAAGGATATTTCGTGTTCGAGAATCTAGATTGCATGCAAAGAGGAAATTACATTAAAAATCCTGTTTACGAGAATATCACGTTCAATCAAAATGTACCAAACAATAACAATTGCAAGTGACATAGCAAAATGGTTAACGGATAAATATATATATATACATATTTTTATGTCTGATGTGTTTTATATCACTTTACAGCCGAGTTTCTATGGTATTCAAACAAAATACTGCCCATTATACGCAGTATGTTGCCCCTCCCGTCCAAAAACCGTCCCATATTCGACAAGAAATCCTCGTGCGAAATAATGTCGCCAACAAGACAAGTGTCTGCCACTGATATCCCAATTTCTACCAGTTATATGGAAATGTATAAACAGGGAACCAATTTGTGGAATGAAATAGTGGGAGAGTTTGATAACGAAACCGGTGATGAAGAACATCAGGCGAAGAACGAGCAAGAAGAGGAATTAAGCTCACTGAACTCAAAATAACTTGAAGAGGAATCTAAGTCAATTAATTATCAATCAAAAGACGTGGATCCCTAAAAACAATAAGATTAAAACTTTAAGTTATAAATATACCCATATACCCAAACACTATTACTTCTATGTATTATAACAAATCAAACCTGTTTATAAAGTAATAAAAATGAGTATAAAATGATAACAAATAAATCATTATAACCACTTAATAATATGGAAGTAGTAGTAGTAGTGCTAGTTTAGTCTGTAATATTGAGTTCTTTTTTAATATCATAATTTTTGTTTATTCGTAATTAAACCTGTGTTTTTATTTTATTTTCAAGAAAACTAATCGTACCACACGTTATTCATATTTAATTCAAAGTCCTAGTCGGGGTCTAGTTTTTTTGATATACTTTTATATATACCATATATACTTACATATTTTTTTTAATCTATTTTTTTCATTTGGGAACTCTTTAGTGATTGTGACCATCCTCTATGTAAGTTGTATGATTTGTAGATTTTTTTTCCATTTAAGGACTGTAGACTATAGAGGTTTACACCCATGGGTTGTGTATGTGTAAAGTTTTTGGAAATGCCACCAA
>JAIPRK010001262.1:0-14041 GCA_025469195.1 Chaitophorus viminalis
GTACGATCTACAGACATTTTTCTGCTGAATTCAAATAATTTTTCAGAATCAAAATCAGACAACGTTAACTTACTTTAATTTTGTCAAAACAAAACGTAAGTTGGCATAAAATTCATATTGTGAATTTTATATTGTTATCGATCATTGACATGTGCATGCGCGTACGTGAGTGGTACCCGCATTGGATTTCACTTATACTAATAATCATTTACTACAAACACATAGATCTCGGGCAGCTATTACGTTGTTAGATATTGCCTAAATGTTGCCCCTTAAATATTAGTCGTAGCGAGGCCCCTTAAGAAAATAACTATATCATTAACGTTGTGTTGCCTATGCTTGAGATTTACAGGCATTATTACATTTTTCTCAACTTGGACAATAAATCGATCATAATCGAATAACAAATTCAATTAAACGTATAATTGACTGATTTTTTTGGTGACATCGAATGAATTCATCGTAATTTCTTCACTTCGAAGCAAAATGTGATCTAACGATTTTCAATAATTTAGATTTAAAAAAATGTGCAAGGGGTGTTTTGCAATTTGTGCATTTTAAATATTTCTTTTACATTTTTTATTTGTACTATACAAACGGGTGAAAATTGAAATTTTTTTGAAATCCATTGAAATGTAGCCAAAATTTTAACTTGTTATCAAAATATTTTTAGTTTTAATGAAAAACAAATTTTAATTGTGTTGTGTGTTTGTCAGAGGGGCTGTCACCCTCGCCGGTTATCCATGATCTCTTAAACTCAAGGTGCATGAGGCATGACGTACCGTTTCCGCCAATTAAAAAAAAGTTTTGATTCACGTTACCTGTTACAGATTTTTCACTATTTCAACTCTTTGCATTTATCGAGCAAGTCTCAAATATTGTTATTTTTTCATGCGAAACTAATTTAAGCTTTTTGTGTAAAAGTGAAACAATGTATGTTGATGGAATCTTTTCATACTGTCCAATTTTGTTTTTTATATATAATTATTCACCTTTAATTGATTTATAAATAATCACTACGTTTCACTACCTAGTATTTTGTTTATACCCTAATTAAATACAAGACACATTATTATATTATAATATGTTTCCATATATTTTTTTTTAATTTGAGTCAGTATAGATATTATTGATTTTTTTAATATTAAGCATTTTCATATAATCCATGTACATACAATTATTTTAAGTTAAGATTTAAATATACCTAAAAAATAATATGGATAATATCCCAAAAATATGGAATATATTACAATAATTTTACTATAACAGTTTGGCGGAAACGAGAATCGTACTTTTTTTTTAAAATTTACAGAAATCGGGAAGCAGGTAACTCCTCTCTTAAATTATTCGCAATTCAATTATTAGATTAGTTTAATTAGTTATGATGCCTATAAGCACAATTAAATACATAAATTAAGTATTCAAAAAATTGAGAAATACTCAAAACTATTTTTCGCATGAAATATTGTGCCTATAATATTAAATATTTAGATGCATCATCTAGTCATATACAGCTGCAGCAAGTTCATTTTATAGTTTCTTTGTAATTCATTTTTATCAACCTCCGATGCAAATTAAGTGAATATATTAACAAAAAATAATCAATATTAAAGTTATAGCTCATGCGTTATTATTATTAACACGAAATAAATAAATAATATGCAGTTTAATTTACTGTAAATTTGTAACGGCTACCTATTACAAATGTATTTTAATAATTAATAATGAAATATTTTCGACCATATGCATATTATTAATTCAACCTTAATCTTAAAATAAAAATAATTTGTCCGCAGGTATATAATGTTTATCATAAAAATTTCATTCCGGTACCGGGAATCGAACCCGAGCCTCCTGGGTGAGAGCCAGGTATCCTAGCCACTAGACCATACCGGAGTTATGGATTATGTAAAAGATAAATTTATTAAAAATAAACTAAAATCTTTTTATTCGTTTAAAAAACTTAAAAATTGTAAAAGTGTATTCCGGTACCGGGAATCGAACCCGAGCCTCCTGGGTGAAAGCCAGGTATCCTAGCCACTAGACCATACCGGAGTTATGGATTATGTAAAAGATAAATTTATTAAGAATAAACTAAGATCTTTTTACTTGTTTAAAAAACTTAAAAATTGTAAAAGAGTATTCCGGTACCGGGAATCGAACCCGAGCCTCCTGGGTGAAAGCCAGGTATCCTAGCCACTAGACCATACCGGAGTTATGGATTATGTAAAAGATAAATTTATTAAAAATAAACTAAAATATTTTTATTTGTTTAAAAAACTTAAAAATTGTAAAAGTATATTCCGGTACCGGGAACCAAACCCGAGCCTCCTGGGTGAAAGCCAGGTATCCTAGCCACTAGACCATACCGGAGTTATGGATTATGTAAAAGATAAATTTATTAAGAATAAACTAAGATCTTTTTACTTGTTTAAAAAACTTAAAAATTGTAAAAGAGTATTCCGGTACCGGGAATCGAACCCGAGCCTCCTGGGTGAAAGCCAGGTATCCTAGCCACTAGACCATACCGGAGTTATGGATTATGTAAAAGATAAATTTATTAAAAATAAACTAAAATATTTTTATTTGTTTAAAAAACTTAAAAATTGTAAAAGTATATTCCGGTACCGGGAACCAAACCCGAGCCTCCTGGGTGAAAGCCAGGTATCCTAGCCACTAGACCATACCGGAGAGATACATAATTTACTAAACTGTTGGCTGTTAGATCCTCGAAAAAATTTAAATTTATTTCTACTCGAAAATAATTTAAGTATAATATAAAAATGATTAACCTTTTTGAATAAATTAAATGAGCTGGGATTTTTCTTCTATTGATTAATTTTAACTTATAATACCTATATATTTTATGGTTTTAAATCATCTTATGGAGTTCCTACAATATATATATATATATATATAGGTATTCCATATTAAAATATAATAAATACGTATATAATTATATACATATTATATTTTTATTTTTTTGAATTAATATTTCGTATTGTCTTAAGAACTCAGTACGCGGATGAAATGTCTAATCTATAACTGTAAAAATGTTATTCATAGAGTTATAGCCAATTTAGCCAGCCAAAATAACATAAACGTCCGTTCGAAATAACATCATCCCTCTCATTGAAGTATACCATAATAATTATAATTATAATTGTACATATTTAATTTAATTTAATTAATTTTTGTGCATTAAATACTTAAAATGTTATAATTTTGTAATTCTTAATAAAATAAAATTATATTCATATAAAATAAGAGGTACATAAAAATGTTCAAACTGTGTAGGTGGTATGCGAATATAAAAAGGTTGAGAACCGCTGCCCTAGGATATAATAAATAATTAGCGTCTCTAATACTTAGAAGAACCTTCGAGTTATTTATTGATTTAAAAATATATTGTAAAATACTATTAGGTTTTAATTATTTGAAAATAATCAGGTACTCTCAAGATTATATTTATACTTCATAGTTTTAGTACCAATCGAGACCCTAATACATCATATATTATGTAGTCTACATGATAATTGAATTGATAATGCTGTCTCTGTTCCGTAAACCATTATTTCATCTGTGTATCGTGTATAAGTATCTTAATGATAATATAATATATTTAGATATATTAGTATTTGTTATATTTGCGTCAATCAGAAGGTTATACTACTTCTTTATTAGTTCCGACAAGTCTTCTGCAAAGATCTCCAAAATAGCACAATACAATTTTTTTTTTAAAAAATTAGACAACTTGTATCTACTTGTTTACGTGTTGAAAATCTCAATAAGTTCAATATTTTAATTTGGCTCATAAAGCAATAATACAACTCATTTAGTCCGCTGTACGCCTGTACCTAAATAAAATAAATATTTACGTAATCGTGTTACTCTTTATGTGTTATAATTTATAATATTCTCTTTTAGTAAATATTACACTTTTTCTTTACAAAATCTATAACTTTATTATCAATTATTACTTTATTTCTTTATTTATACTTTAAAAAAACCAATACTAAAACGTAGTGTGCGTTTAATATATTATCATAGTAGGTGGGTACACATTGACAATTTTTGCCTACCCTTCAAAAAAGTTTCGACCGATAAATATGATTTTGTTATTATGTATTAGAACGTATTCAATAAAATAGAAACGTGTACGAGTAAAACAAGAGGCGTAAATAAAGATAAATAATTAATATTAAACAAATTGGGCAAGCTTACTTCTTGTAGGAATGACGAATTCTCGGTTTCTAAATGTATTTTAAATAGTAAACTAGGTATTTAATTCCACTTGCAAGAATACAATAACTCGATTTGATTATAGAAATCTAAAAATTAATTAATTTAAGCTTATTTTGTAAATAAATTACTTGTATTTGGTACCTTTTTCTATATAAATAATATATCAATTATACCACTTTTTATAATTTACATTTTCATTTCTATACTTATTTTGTTCAAAATAATACACTCCCCTTGGCCCTTATAATAATTTAATTATTTACAAAGATAATCGATTTATGGGGGTGTTTATCATAAATGTAATTTTGTATTTTTTAGATCATTTCTTATTTAGTTTTACAATCTTATAAAATCTGTTTCAGTAGAAATACGAATAGTGGTTGAAAACATCGATTAACCTAGGTAAAAACAAACATTTCGAAATTCCCTCTCTCTGCACATATATGTGTAAATACGAAAAGTATAAAAATATAGACATTCCTCCATTTATTTTGAGACACTTTGACCACCCAAATTTGTCTACCCAAATTAATTTTTATCTAACGTAAATCGAAATAAGTCAGTCTTTTTACATAGATAAATAAATAAGTGAATATAATTTGGTAAATTAAAAACATAATACCATAAAGTTAATATGGCTCTGTTGGTATAATAATTGGCTGAAATTTAAAAATGCAACACTGACATATATTTTTGGTAGCCAAATGAAAAATATGATAGTTTTACCATTAGATCTCCTAAAACGCAACAAACAATGTTTTATACAATAAACCGAAATGATTTTTTCCGATTTTGATTTTGGTTTAAGATACTCGTTTTTTCCGATTTCGATTTCAATTTTAAAAACGGGTTTTCATAATTTTCGATTTTAAATTTGATTTCGAATGTGTACGTTTTCGGTTTTTACCGGTTTATACCAGTATTCAAAACCGGTACTGAGGTTATTGCATACCGGTTTTAGCCCTGGTTTTATGGTTTTTTGATTTAATCGGTTGGATTACAAGGAATAAATTTACCATTTAAGTCTTTGTAACTTATTTATATAAGAACCCTACGATATAATCTCTTGACTATCGATGTAATTAATCTGAAATAATTCCGAATCGTACAACTTTTAATCGATTCTTTTTGATGATCATAATTATAATGGACATTGTAGCGAAAATAGATGACAAAAATGTAGAAATAACCTATTAAAAGATAATAAAAAGATAATAAAAATAATTAAATGAATGTTTATACAATGTACAATGTTTTCAGTCGTAATATCACATAGCGACGAAACCGTATCATGTACCATGTGCGCGTCCGACGCGTACTTGGTAGTATTATACTATTATCAATGGTAATACCAACGATTTCGTCGCACTAACTAATATAGGTAACATAATATACTGGTGTAAAGTATATAACCGCTGTCCTTCTCAACCGGTTGTGATTTAAAATGTAAAATGTCTGACTTAAAATGTAGGTACGGAAATTTTACTCATTACTTATTAAGTTGCAGCGTATAAAATATAGTTATAATAACACTAGTACTTAATGATTCGATAGGTTAATAGCAGCCGTTGTCATGGTTTTTACGTACTTCATTTCGGCTCCTCTCTCACGATCTCACTCATTCTCTCTCTCTCTCTCTCTCTCTCACACACACACACACACACTCTCTCTCTCTCTTTCTCTCTTTCTCACACACACTCTCTTTTTCTACAAAATATGTGCGTCTACGCATACGTGATATTTATCCCCATAGCATTATTCGTAATATGTTTTTTTAAATATACGTTCGTTATACAAATTACTTGATTATACCTATAGATACGTTTCGCGTATATCGTCATCGTGTGTTGTACATTTGTGCAATATTTGAATCACAATAATAGTAATAATATTCCATATTCATAATATTTATGTTTACATGATAATAATGAAAAGAGGATATCCTTGAAATATTTAGTAGGCTCACCGCAGAACCACAACTACAGGTAGAAAAGCGGGCGTTCCAAACGGGCGTTAACTTGTTTAAAACTACATTTTCAATTAAAAATCTTCCGTAATCACTAACCATAGTACCATACGTCATATAAATTGTAAAATTAAAACACGTCAACAATATCAGTGTATCAATATAATTGGACGTAATACGAACCGTACAATTGGGCATTCGTACGGATAACGTGTGCTCTAGTTGTATTCTTTTTCTTATGGGTAGTTAAACGTAATGATCAACCATGCATCGTGTTATGGATAGATGATTCCGAATGAAGGTCCGTGTATAATACTCATACCGCCCTTGACCGCATTTATGGATTATTATCATCCAAAATTTCAAAATATTTGAAGTTCGAGTGGTAACTCAATTATAAATACATACATCGTATGTAACAAATGAAATTTATGTTTAAATTTTCGTATTTATTAAATTGTTTACCTACGTCTAATTTCAGAGTTTCCTAAACTATTGGTCGCGAATATATTTTTAAAGGTTACATTGTTTTGAAAGTGTGTTTCTATGATTCCGTTTTCTATTTGTTTATTATTTTTTTTTAAATTTATATATAACTATAGTTTTATTATAAATCGACAGTTATGAGTTTATTATTATATTGAGTAATTGCGACCCATGTTAACACGATGTAACCAGATTAATAGTTTTTGAAATTATAGCGATTTATTCATAATAAATTAATACCTGCACGACGTTAAAACCGAATGATTATTTTCCAAACACACGGTACATCAAAATATTGAATACGTTACATATGCACAGTTTCAATACTGTATTAATTTTTCTTAAATAACTAATAAATTTGTTTTTTTTTTTTTGTGATTTTGTACAATTACTATGGACATTGGGCAAATGGTTAGATAAAACGTCAATTAATCAGTTATATAAAAGTTATGTAAAATTAACTGTTTGAATAAGTATCTTTTTTAAATTTTTTGTTGTGAGCAACTGATCCACAAAACAGTGAAAAAATAAATAAAAAATCATTGATATTATTGTGGGCCACCAAAATTTGAAAATATTCTAAAATGGGTCATACTATAAAAAATTTGAGAATCTCTGGTCTAATGTATACTATTAAACGGTATATTCTTAAACATTTATACAATTTTTATTTTCGTTTACCACATCACTGCAATATAATAAATAATTGAACTTTTAACATTATAAATTCGACAGTTTGTATCGAGTGAAAGTTAATCCTTAATCATATTATAAAAGTAATTAGTTTTTTAATTTTTTGAAAGAATTTATTATTTGAAAGACACGGTAAGATTTGAGAAGGATCTTTATATCCTCTTATGTTTGTGCTTCAGAATACATATTCAATAAGATTAAAACAAAAATAACTCATATTTTTGTAGACATAATGTATATATTTTGGATTTAAATTGTTTAAAACGATTTATACCACTTAAAAATAGATTATAATTGACAATAAATTAACCTGGAGATTAGTTTAGCCTGCAATTAATTATTCGGGGATCAATTGCTTGCGATAAATTCACTGGGAAATTGGCATAACTAAGGTACTAATTATAGAAAATTGTTTTCACAAATAATGTTCATTATTTATTATATAATTCAATCTAATAGCCATTTTAGGCTTATACCTTTCATGGTACTTTTGTTTGATATCATACAATTCATCTCTGATATTCTCAGTATTTACAGTAAAGAGATCTTGCATTTTCTTGTATTTGTTGATTGAAAAAATTATGAATAAATTGAAAACTCCGGGAAATCTCAAGAATAGACATTTTTTTAAAAAATGAAAAAGCTTGTCAACAACGAGTTTGTCAAAAAAAAATGTTCGTGTTAATACCACTCATATTATTTATCAAGGATCAGAGTAACAAGTCATTTATAAGGATATTAAGGACTAAAAATAGAACTTTTCATTAGGTAGTTAAATGAATAAGATAAAGCCATAGCTTGAAATCACATATGAAACGTCAGGTTAAGCTGTGTTTAATTTCAATCGTAAATTTAGTTACGATTGAATTCAATTTATCAATTTATTTCGAAACTTTTTTTATTATGAATAAATAATAATACTGTTCTTCAACCCAGTTTGACAAAGATCAATAGTTAAAAAATAATGATAATGGCCTTCTAGACATGGACAGTAACGGATATTCGTTTTTAATCTTTATCTAAGACTCGTCAAATTCCAATTTAACAAATCCCACTTTTAAACGAACATAGAAAAAATTATCTATGACCTGTAACATTATTCGAAAATACCGTAACACAGAAACACACAGACACACACAGACACATACACACACAAATATATATATATATACATATGTATATCCAATGCATCATAGATGCATTGGATTGAAAGCGTTACATTTGTCAGTGTCGCTGATTCTTTAATTCTTTCACACGTTTACTCACATGATTCAAGTAAGCGGAGTGCTGAGTCGCCCAAGATAAATTGTCACTTCAAAAATAAATCGGATTCACTATCCTTGCTAGCCTTCCATTTCCGTATACCAACATGTCACCTTTTACGTACCTACCAATGTTTGGAAACCTCTGCTGAAAAGCAAATATATGGCCGCTCGCTGAGCGAATCGACCATGGTATTTTTCGTTTCTTTATTCGATTAATGGAACAGTTGTTGGGTAAAATTATTGTTGTGTAATACGTTAATATAACCATGTTTGGCTTCGGACTGTATAGACAAGCTCGCTAGTTACACAGGATATCTAATAGGATACTTCAAGATAATATAATAGCCGTTGTTGTATTACAATGATAATCATAAACCACACACAATACATGTACGCTCACTCCGGGTGTGCCACGACCAAGGTTCATTCGGGTTTCGTATTGGTTGATTTATTATGGTTATTGCTTTTTCGGCTGTGCGAACAAAAGATTTTTAGGACACATTTATATTTTTTATTTACACGCCCCCGAAAATCCAGATTATACTACGAGAACACTGGTATTGATAATATCGGATTATGGTCCAAACATTTTAGGGCAATAAAAGCTGCCATTTATGTTTTTGATCTTTAGCCTATAATGGAATCAAGGCCATAGCCAGGGGGGGGGGTTTCAGAGTTCAGACCTCCCCTGAAATTTTTGTTGAAATAATATTGAATAGTTTGAATAGCCTGCAAAACGTTATCCCTAAATTTTGTGTCAACAAAAAATATAAAGATATTAAACCTTGTATTAATTTTTATATTGGTAATTCAAACTCACTAGCTACTGAAGCAGAATTTTCGCTTTGGCAGATAAAATGGACCAAAATTTTGGAGAAAGATAGACCATCAAATGTTTTTAATCTGATGCAAATCTGGTGCAATCTAGATTTTTTTCTGTCAATTTCTTATTTATTAAATATGTTGGGAACTTTGCCCGTTTCAACATCAACACTTGAAAGGACGTTTTCAACTTTAAAACGCTTAAATACGTTTTTAAGAAACAGAACCAGACAAGAAAGGTTAGTAGGACTAGCCCTCATAAGTGTACGTAGAGATATTGAAATTGCAGACACTGAAGAAGTTTTCAAAAAATTTTCAAATACTTCAAGGAGAATTAAATTAATATAGTTGTATTGTAGTACGTTTTATACATTTTTTTATTTTATATATATATATATTGTATATAGTTAACTTATATACTAAAGTGTAATAAATTATAATTATTAATGTAGAAATATAAGATAATGTACATAGATACCTACCGAAATTTTTAAAAAAACAATGTTCTTAATTTAAATAATATTTTTTTTATAATTTCATATTTTATTACATAATATAACATTTATACTCTAACCCTCCCCCCCCCCGAAATATTTTTCTAGCTACTGCCTTGGACGGAATCATATACAAAACACAATGTGATAGCATAATGATCATTCTATTCATTTACTTTTGATTACTGTAGCAAAAACAAATATGATCGATAACGATTTATGTAAATAAACGCGTTGACAGAGCTTTGTATAAATATGTATAAATAAAACACTTCTAGATTCCGTACGTTTTATTTCTTTCTTTTAATTTAAATTAATCTGTTGTACGGAGGCCCAGGGTTATCTAAGTTTATAGGTATATAAAACAAATCGCCTGACAAAATAATATTAATAAAAACAATAACAATAAGTGTTATTAAATATGTTACAAATATTTAGTTTTAGTAGCATCATACTCATCAGAGCTAATGGAAATTATTTTTTTAAAGGAGTAACAGCATATTAGCCACATCACTGTGTATTAAATTGGATATCTGAGGCCTCAGAAAGTAGAACAATTTTCGGCTTTTGTAGGCTAGTCTGGTGAGTGATTATTAGTTGTATACCTGGTGTTGACCTCATGGTTTATATATATGGCCATAGGGACCAATTTTTTTCTTTCAGATATATCATTATAGTGTTTAGATATAGGAATTTCATACTGAGGATATTAAAATCTACAAATAGTTTTTTTGTTGGATATTTTCTAAATTTTTTTTCGTGATACTTATTATTGTATTTGGGAATTTTGGCAGTGATAGTAAAAAATTATCATAGGCTTCATCCCATCCAATTATATTGTATGATTACTATTGTAAATCTAAATTATTATATTATAATATAATACCGATCATGTTTAAAAATCCTAAAATTCATAATTAAGAAATCTATAGATGTAGATAGCAATTTATTAAGCTCTGAATGTCTTATTGTAAAATTAATAGAAATAAAAATTAAAAATAAATATCTATAAAAGAAAACTAATTTGGTGTTTTTTTTTTTTAAACGAAATCAGAGAAATTTCTTAAAAACTTTCGTAAGAAATTTCGTCAAGTAAAAGCTTCAAAAATTAATTTTTGGTATTTTAACATTCATTTTAAGAATTAAACATAAAATTCATAAGAATTTAACGTCATCGTTGTTATATATATAGTAACTTTGATACAAAGCATGAATAACTTGTCCGGTTATCATAATAGGCATAAATGTAGTGACTATACATATTTTATTTTGGCACTTGCCATATTCGATTGTAATTGTTTGAATAAATAATCCTTCCATAGGGTTTTTGTACAAGTCCAATTTTCAGTTAAAGTAAACTGGAATTGAAAACTTGAGTGCATTGAATTTTGCAAAGGTCGTAAAAATTGTATGTATTAATTTAGTTCTGGTGATAGTTACGGATAAAACGGGACAATTCGATTACTTCGGTGAATTATTTTTAACCCTACAGAAGAATAATCAAATTTTGTATTAAAAGCAGAAATTTCTGAAATTATCAATAGAAAGTTGATCAGTGGCTGTCACTTTCTACATAACCCAGGTTCAAGTAGGGTTTTTTTTTGTTCATTCGTTTAAAAAAAATACTGGGAGGAGCATGAGTCTTCATAAGAGGTTTCTAATTATTTCGCCTACGAGTTTATTATTTATTTAATCTGATTACACAATATTAACAAATCATATTTTATGTGTAATTAGACACTATTAAATCTCTGAAGAATCTTTATCCCTATCAATTATATGGGCCCAAAAATATGGTAATATCTATACCGAGTAGAATTTAACTTCTAATACGTCATTTATTCATTTTTAATATTTTTAATATACCTTTATAATAAAAGTATAGGCTTTATAGTCACTAGAGAATAATTTTGTCGATTGGTTCAGTAATCAAAGATGACTCAAGAGATCAAGATGATATTTTTTGATTTGATTTTGTGTATGGTATTTACATTGTATATAAGGTAAAATTAAATTAGATAGTTTTAACTTTGGTAAAATTGTGTCTTCATAATTAGGAGGAAATGTACTTTCATGTATAAAAATTAAATTACTAAATTATTAAATAAATAAACGATTATACAATATATTAATCACTAGAAATATTAACGCACTCGATAAATACAATATCTTTGAAAGTTTAATCGTCAATGGATTAGGTGAACTAGAAAGAATTAATTTCGTTTGTCCCGTAGATTTATAAGAATAATTGTTATAAACGATTATAATGATATACAATTTTGTATTTTTTTTAAAAGTTTTTTAGTTATATTTAGTTTTTAATTTTTACAATTATTACCCATATAATATAATACTATATACCTATATAATTGTATTTCCAAAAATGGTTAGTCAGTCTACCATAAGTTGGAAAAATATTAGCTAGTTAGCAAATGAGCCATCCCTTCGCAAAGAGCATAGTTTTTTTTACAAAAATTCTGATTTTCAATACTGCCTACGACACATGTATACCGTGTGTTCATTATATGAGTATATGGAAACAGATAAGCGGCTTATCCATAAATTTAATGAAACATGCTGATTAGATAATATAATAGGGATATTACATTTATTGATACTTGAAAATTATGAAAATATGCGATTATAATACGTTCATGTTTCCATATACAATAATTGTATATGGAAACATACTATAATAATATTATATTATATAGTAATAATATTGTAATTATTATAAACGCATGTACTTGGTATATTGTACATATATATAAATACTGCAAGTTTTATATACAGATTAACAATAACATATTATTATAAATCCAGATTTTTAACATCTATATTAGAAAGATTCTTCGATTTTTGGTTCACGCAGCTATTCCTAGCCCTCTTTAACGCCTATCTGTTGTGACCCATTGGCTATCCTGCGATTACATAGCATCAGGATATAGTTTATTCTTCTTTATTATTGGTCAACAACAATCTCTGTTTATAATTCGACCGTCCATTTTGGTTATGCCTACTTATTTCTATCTATAAAATAGTTGTTGATTACTTTACAACTGTAGCTATTGAGCTGTTTTGCTTTCAAGCTGTTAAATTTTCAAGTACTGTTGTTTTTTCAATAAATATATACCTACGTGATGCAGTTATAGTAAAAATAAAAAAGAGACTTAATCGTACATAGATATTTTTGTAAATATCTAAATTATAAAAAAAAAAAAAAACAGTAAGGTTAGCTTATATCACTTAGATTTTAATTAAATTATATTGAAATTTGAAAGTGAATTTGATTTTATATGACAGAACGGTATTAGTTATTTTTAGTTTATATAGTATAATATATATTTGATACCTAATGTTGTGCATTTTCTGTATGTCTTTGTTGGCTCTCGGACTTTTTCATTGAAAAACAATCTTATGTTTAAATTTATTTGTTATTAGAACATTTTTGAATACTTAAGTTTTAATTTTTTTTTTTTTTTTCGTATTACCTAACAAAAAATTGAAACTTGCAAATGATGTCAAATTTCTCCAAGTAACTTAATGATAGCACTTATATTTAAAAGTAAAATATTTATTATCAAATTGTTTTTAATATGATATAATGATTTATTTATATTTTATTGAAATATAAACTATATTATGCAAGACTAATCATAATAAAATTATTAAAAATTAATGTCAATAATGGAGCTGATTGGAAATTGTAGAATAATCAAAATCATTCAGTTGCTTGCTGAAAGCATTTTCACTAAACTTTCAATTTTCGTTTTTCATTAATTTTAGTTAACCATCTAAATATCAAAAGTTCAGTTTCATGTATTTTTAGTGTTGTCAGGTCTTACACAATAATACGCAAAATAAACTATGTTCCATTATCCAAAATCACAGAAAAAGGAAAAAAGAATGAGTTGTCAGTCTCATTTAGATAAAAAAAAAAAAAAAAAAATTATATTCGTTTTATGTTTTGGACGATATAGACGATATTGAATTTCTGATACATAACAATGAACTGGTTTTGTATACGAAATACACGAGTTTAGACGAATTTATAAGGCGATGAAACACCG
>JAIPRK010001262.1:14141-32871 GCA_025469195.1 Chaitophorus viminalis
AAAAAATTATATTCGTTTTATGTTTTGGACGATATAGACGATATTGAATTTCTGATACATAACAATGAACTGGTTTTGTATACGAAATACACGAGTTTAGACGAATTTATAAGGCGATGAAACACCGCGATGGGTGTATCCACGGAAAAAATGACAAACCAACCGATTTTTGTAGCAATAATAGACAGCCAAGGCGGACCATGGTCTTCCACCATTGTTGTCGTTGTCCGGAATCACATTTAATGTAATCCAATTCGGCCAGCGGTGAATTCACAAGCGGAAAAATTTACCTATAGAAGTATGGAATGAAATCCGCGTGAGCTCGTGATTGTCGAGAAATATATAGGAGGACTCAC
This sequence comes from Chaitophorus viminalis, assembly GCA_025469195.1. Taxonomy (NCBI): domain Eukaryota; kingdom Metazoa; phylum Arthropoda; class Insecta; order Hemiptera; family Aphididae; genus Chaitophorus; species Chaitophorus viminalis. The sequence goes on from JAIPRK010001262.1 coordinate 14,498, forward strand.
TGCTGCAAGCGAAACGAGAAGTCGTCTTCTCTCAGATCGTATTAGCGTGAAGCCCCGTTCACATTTGCTCGATCTACTCACTTATCATGTAATAATACATACCTAGTATACACACGTGTTCGTTTCAGACTTATTTCGAAAATAATACATTTTTTTTCTCCCTCGTTAAGCCAATCATTTCAACCCCATGTCCCGGCGAACACTGATGCCAAGTCCACTCGACGAGTACCAGTGTTACGGTTGTACAGCTACTACGCATTATCATAATAACATACTTGTCCACTTCCACTTTTCTCGTGTATACACCTGCCTATATTCCGCCTTCACTGTTTTTTTTCCCCCCCCCATACTCTTGGCCACCTGTATTTTTCACCTGATCATATCGCGGGTGGGATCGTGATATTGTGTTGTTGCAGCCATAATCGTAAACACTGCAAACCGTGCGGCCACTTAGAAATCCATTTCTCTCCCTCCACTCCTATACCAAACGCACAGTGATTATCCGTCCGAGTTTCCGTTGGCTAAGAGGCCCACAGTGTGGGCAATGATCATATAATACAAGAATGACTAAGGACGAAAACAATTCGTTAATGTGTCAACAATTTCGTTTCCTTCGTCCTAATATGATGGTATACACATACTTTGTCTAACATTCAAACAAGGTCGAATAATCGTTTTGTTTTTACTTTGATTTCTATACATCGTTTTCTATAATTTTCTTCGCCGATTTACCGCAAACACTCTTTCTGACAATGATTACTTAAACTACCTATATTATTCTATTATCGTTTTAAATAAGTACGATTGTAAAAACGCTTAATTTAAATTTTATATATCGTACAGATGTACAACATATTTTATTTGTTTATAATATATACTATATTGTATTATATTCAACATATCATTCGTTTTATGTGTACAAAAAAAAATGTATTGTACAAACTACAATCCGTCCTATAATTTCAATGTAGAAAAAATGAATATTTATAAAATAGCTGCATGTATCAGATGCATTATCAGTTGATGCGACGCTTTAGTTGTAAACAGGCTCTGTTATATAAGGTAAAGGGGGGTAACCTTTTCGATGGAAATTTCGTTTTTAATTTTCACCGTGACCGTATTGATTTGTTTCGCCTGAATCAGATAATTGGCTGTTGTATTCTCTACCAACGAATTTTAATAATTATTTTAAAAGACACACGGTAATGATAAAAACAAATAAAACACCAAAACCAACGGTTTTTATTTGAAATTATCTAAAATGATAACGACGCTCAAAATATAAAAATATTTACGCGTAACTATTCTGATATCGATTATCTATGCTATTACATTCAAACTTTAAAAGTTTATAAAAAAACTAAAAAAATTATAAAATCTACGGATTTTTAGCAATAGGTACAGATATATAATAGTATATACATTTATAATTATTGCTTAAGATAAAATTAAATTTTGAAAACACGGAATTAGATAATTTATTTTATAGCGCTATAAACACTTGCTGTACGAAATTTACATTTAAGGAGTTTACATTACTTTGTTTGGAATTAGGTACGTTGGTCTGTGAAACTTAACGTATACCGTTTCAACCATCGTAAATAATAATAATATATTATCAAAAAAAGCTGATTGTTAAAAATTACAAATTTTTTTTTTTTCATATTATTATTTAATCAAGCCAGCAGATTTATAATATTATTAGTATAATACCCAGATCGCAATGCATGGAAACATCAACTGAACGCTCGAAAATAACCTATTATTCGACGCCTATGCCAAACACATAATAAACGAGAGCTAATGAATGTCGAATAATATTATAATCTATGAGAATTAGTCGAAAAAACATTAATAATAATAAAGTAATCATTAGCATAAATATAATTCAATTATTATAGACACTCAATAATAATAATATATTAATATATAAATCGATGTCTCGATCAAACGGTTACGATTTTATGATTTTTTTGTTACATATATTATAAAGACAGTACGATTGTATTGGAATACAAGTATTTTCATATTACATTTATGTTTAAATAACATTTTTTTTAATAGTTGTATTAATTAACACCAATATTAAAATACTCTTCCTGTGCTAAGAATAAATAATCTCTCAAATTATGACTAAAAGTAACTACCGTAACTGGATAATACCTGAGGGCTGAGATAATAGGATAACATATAGCGAAACAGGTAGTGAAATTAATTTGAAATGCTTGATATAATTTTGAATATTTATTTCTGTATGTTTTTCTTGCTGCAGAATATTTATGCTGCATAGAATTTTTATACAGAAACCATTTCCATGGATGAAATTCACATAAATTTGATATATTTAATAAATCACTATCTGAACACGTTTTTATCTATTCATACATGTACGGACTATATAGAGACGCTGGGATTATAGTATAAGTTATTTTCTAGCACGATTATTATATCCTTCTCTAAGCTGGTAATTGCATTTCACATATTCCCTACTACTTCCTCTAAATAAAAATAAATGTTTTAAGTGATTATTAATAATAATAATTATTAATATTAAACTGATTTAACTTTTGATATACAATTGAACTTGGGTTCAAGCGGTATTTTGAAAAACTGTATCATTGAATCTAATAATTACGTCACGTTTTATTACCTATATAATTATAACATTCAATGTATATATGTATATGTTTTTAACGTTCATGTAAAATATACTTTTTATTACAGTAGTTATAATTTCGTTGCGACTAATGACAAAATGATAACTGTGTACAATCTTTATCATACCATATATTCACAGCTCGAATAACCAGAATAACCCAGAAAAAAGTACTCTAATATCTTAAATGTAATATAAATATGAGTTGGCCTACATTAAAATCGTCCCGAAACATCCTAAATAATAATGTATTCGGTAAAATATAATATACGTGGAAGGATAACATTACACGAAGTATATTCATATATCAGATTCGTAACAAAGCTTGTAAATGTGCGTTGAAATGAATAATAAAACAATTTACACTAAATTATTGTAAATAACATTAACTAAAATAAAACATTGTAAATGATTATCGTAAAATGTGTACAACATAATATTATTTAAGATTACTAATAGTTAAATTAAATTTGCACAACTAAAGGGTGCCATTCCAAAGATTGTTTTCTAAAACATGGATCTTATCGTAATATTATATATATTTATAGATAATTATATAAATACTACGATGACCTAATAAGAAAAAAGAAATTAAGAAATACTTCACAACACGTTTTTAAAGAATATAATAGAATATATTGTATAATAAGCTTTCAATATTAATTATTACACAATCATATCTAAAATTAACACAGTATAATGAACTTCGCAGACACTATATAGTATATACATATTTTTTATATCGACAATTGTACTCCTGAACAGAATAATCATCTGGGTATTGGTAAAATCATTGTTTTCGTAACATGTTTTCAAGAAACATAATAGGAATTGTTGAAATTCAATGAGAGTTTAAGCTTGGAAACATTATTGGAGTTTTTCCACATAGGATCGGTTAAAGGACCTATATTATAGATATAAATACTACAAAATGTGATAAATAACACGCAACAGGCTTCGGTCAAACGCGGTAATTTAAGTTTATGTGTTATCGATTATATTTTATTAAATGGCACCCTTCGCAAACGAATAATAGGTATTATTATCCAACAACACGGTCGAACATCTCACTAAATTATAATTATTGTAATAATCATATACAGCGCATAACCGTCTACGGTGGTGTACATTGGTCGTTCAATGGTAATAACCGTTGTCCGCTTGCTCCTCGTTGTCGATAATCGGTTTCCTGTCATCGTCGGTTTTCACTCTTTTCCTGGACTTGTTGATCGCACCCCACGGTGTCTTGCCCGCTTCGGAGGACGAGAGCAGCACCGAGTAGGACGTCACGTCGTTCTCTTTGCTGTGATGGATCCCGTACAGGAAGTAAATCAAAAGACCTGAAGGGACGACCGAAAAAATAATATAATAATAACAATAGGCGCCGTACTATTGTACGCAGGTGCCGTAGGTATATCGCGCACACGGTACACCGCATCACTCTATATAGATTTTAAACTAACCAAGGACCATCCAAATCAAAAACCGTATCCAAGTGAGTAGATTGAGATTCGTCATCAGCACGATGTTGCATATGATGCTCAACGACGGTATTATGGGCACGTGGGGCACCATAAACGGTAGTTCGGTTGAATTTTGTTCGTGTGCTTCGATAACAAATACACCTGAAACGATTGTAACACAACGCACAATGTTGTCAATATGTCAATCACCATAATATTATAATTGTTATGGATGATTTTACGAAATATACGAGAGTACATTATATGATCGTTTACATAATACGCATTGTGGTAATGTGGTCTTTATGTTGGATAGTGAATACATTAAATTATTCATTATCAGCGAAAAAAATCGATATTGAAACGCAAAGACAGGTTCTTTACACCTAGCTGTACACAATATTTATAATGGACTTAATATTTGTAAAACATCGGAATAGGTAATGATAATAAAAAAAAAAAACTAGGAGAATATTGCTAAATAGGATTTAAAAGAATATGACATTTTATATATGTATTATATACATAGTGTTTATTGAATTATAATCAATGAGTAAAAATTTAAATAAACAATCGATGATCATAATCCGAGATGATGTCATGAATACATGCGACAACATAATATAGGTTCTACAACTGTAAGTCTTTGTTTTATATATTCATACTCACACATCAGTAGACTGCTGACTAAAAATGATAGTACGATAATATCCATCCAATTTACATGTTGTATGTTGAACCAAAACTGAATGTACACGCACAAGGCGATCGTAAAACACGTAAACGAAGCAATACTTATACAAACCACGTTACCAGGTTCGAAATCTCCTAAGAAAGATTCTAGGAATTTGTAAGATGGCTTCAGACGTCCACCCATGTCCATTTCAAAAGACTAAAAAATCAAGAGTAAAATGGTCGATTGAAACAAATCAATTCACACATGTAGGATAATGATGTACTCACGTCTGCTTGTGAATTGGGAAGTTCTAAGAGACTGCTGGAATCACGTAGTAGACCACGGTTTGTTGGGCGGTATCTCAATATAACCACCGAAGCACTAACAATGGTGTAGGCTAATAATGTACCGATCGACATGAATTCGACCAATTTTTCCAAATCGAAGAACAATGCTATCAAAGCGCACATAAACGCAGATATAGCCAAATTGATTATTGGTACCTGTAACATATATTTCACATGAATTAGAATAAATTCGTCGTAAATTTGTGTTTTATTTTTAAAAAAATTCAAAATATATTTAAAATATAGATCATTCACGATTTCCCTAACTCACATATTTTTACAAACTCATCATATTCTATGAATAGATACTAAAAAATATATCGGCGATCCCTCATTGTTATCCATTGTAAAATTTAATTGAATACTCTACTCCTATTTATATTGATTATAATTTTAGTTTGTTGGAAAATCTAAAAATTCCTAACTTCTTTTCAATCTCGGAGAAGAAGTTTTCTTTAGATTTGAACATTAGCTTAGCGATATTTCACTTTGATTATAGGTATAACTTATTTGATATACCACATTGGCACTTTCTATCATTGAGCTAAAAGTCAATACGTTAAACATCTATTCATTTATCATCTACGGGCTACGGTCAAGTTAATAATTTAATGTTATATAATTCTTATTCTTTCTCTACCAAATCATGTAGAAAAAGAATAAAAATGAGTATAAAAAATAAGTTATGTTTCATTAGCGTTAAAATAAATAATATTAATAATAGTAACAATAATAATAATAAAAATACCCAAAAACAAAATATATTATACTAATAATAATAAACAATAACAAAGTAATAATAAAGAGAATGTAATATTTTAGACGTTTAAAAGTCTTATGTTAGGACATTTTATAAAATCCTTTCTCTAATTCTTAATCTTAGCATTGATATTATATAGCTGCAAAAAAATTACTTATGACCTTCATACTTTGAATATTTAGAATATAATGGCAACGTGTAGGTATTTCATATAGCTTTAAATATTGGCATGGGATTTTTATATTTGATGTGTGTATAAATATTATATGATCTGTTGGACTATATAGTAAATTACAAAGATCTATAATATTATAATCATAGATAAAAAAAATATTAATAACTTCTCATTGGATATTTTCAGTTTTGAATTTTGAATAGATATAAGAGCGTTTTTCAATTTTTGATTTTAATTACAAACATTTGATTTCAAGAATAAAACGATAGAAAAGTTACAGTAATAGTCAATATTCATTCATAAATTCCTAATATTTAGACTGGACTGCAATTAAATTTATTTTCATAAATAAAATAACAAATATAAAAAAACCGGATGGGCCTCGTTCTGCTGTACAGTTGGGGGTGGAGTGCACTTCGTTTATAGGATAAGTCATTATTACAATGGATTTGTTAAATTTGAATGCAATGATAGATATCATTGTATACGAATAACGATTCGGAACGGAGTTAATATGTTTGTCTAAAATGTGTATATAATAATATAGTATTTTATATTTAAATTAAATTTTAATGCAATATCGTAAAAATTTAAATTTAAAACAGTCATAAAATTTTTTCTTTTGAGTCCGGTAGAAATTTTTTTATATGTTTTTGAAGATTAGCTTATGGACAACCTATTGTTAAAATGTTGAACCTTAAGTATAAACAGAAAAAATTTTATGAATTTTCAATTACAAAATAACTTGCAAATTATCGCGATTTTAACATATTTTATAAAAATTTGAACTTTATGGTCTTATAAAAAAAATTTGAATGAGAAGATATCCGATATTTTTTAGTTAGGATTAGTTTAACTTAATTTATATCTTGTAATAAATTTTCGAAAGTTTTCGGTCAGCCAGTTAAATTTTATAGATGTTTAAAAAAAAAAATTTACAAAAATCGAATATTTAAATTGTGTATAAATAAGTCAAAATATGTCAAAATACTTTCAAAACTTAACCATGTATAGAGAACGCCAATATAAAGATTTGATGAAAATTTCAAGTTGTTGCGGTTTTTGGTTTTTGCGTTAGAGCATTTAAAAAAAATGTATTTTGTAAAAACGTGATTGTGCATAAAATTTCCCGTTTTTTCGTAATTTTTTATGGTTTATTTTGATTTTTCAAAAAAGTATTGAAAAAATTGGATTTTTGACTTACCCAAGTACCATCTATATTCACTTTCCTTTCAGAAAAGTTGCTGTTTAAGAAAATCGAAGCATTTTTACTACCAAAAATCGTGTCCTCAGACACAAAAAAAAAAAAAAAGAACACACATCATTGTAAAACCAATAGATTCCTTTACTCCGTTCAGAATCTATAAAGTGATCATCACAATAAGTCCAACGCTGTGGATTGCCTTTACAACTTACAAATATATAATTAGATATTCAGATCAATTCACAAATGATAAATTATCCTAAAGACTACAGTGGTGGGGGGAACTTTTATAACTGTTGAATATCAATTCGTTTTGACATTCACTCACCAGGACCAAACCACCACAATTGGTTAAAAAAAGATGACTATAAGACCATCAAAAGTGTCCATTACAGACAACGTTCTATCTATCACATTCTTTTTGCTAAGAATTTATCATTTTATTTGTCAAGAGAGGTGTCCGTAAGTTTCAGTGTAATGAACAGTTAGTATTTTGTAAAAACGTGATTGTGCATAAAATTTCCCGTTTTTTCGTAATTTTTTATGGTTTATTTTGATTTTTCAAAAAAGTATTGAAAAAATTGGATTTTTGACTTGCCCAAGTACCATCTACATTCACTTTCCTTTCAGAAAAGTTGCTGTTTAAGAAAATCGAAGCATTTTTACTACCAAAAAAGGTGTCTCCTCAGACACAAAAAAAAAACACATTATTGTAAAACCAATAGATTGCATCACTCCGTTCAGAAAAATAATTTATCCATGATAAATTCTATAATTTTATACACTTAGTAAATTAGTACAGTCAATAACTTACTGTAATATTTCAAATTGAATATTTAAGTGTTTTTCTAAGTTCCAATGTGTATTTTAATTTAATTGTAAAATGAAAATATTTCGAATACTCATGAAAATCGTCAGTTAAATAAGAAATGATTTTAAAAACTTGCTGATACATGTATATTTTTTAAATTATTTATTATAATTTATAGTTTATTGATTATGCCATTATAGCATGCTATGCATTGAAACGTATAATTAGACACAAATATATAAGCGCTTGCTTGGAAATTTTTATTTTAAGTGTTATTATTTTTGTACCCATGAAAAAATTAAATATCTAATTACATTATGATTTATGATATTTCTGGTACAAGCAAATCATTCGAAATCTATATCAGAAGAAATAATTGTGAAATAAATGTGTTTTACCTACATTAAAAATACTCGTAATCGAAATAAAAAGTTTTTTTTTCTTTCTATTTTTAATTAATAACAGATTTTTATTAGTAGGCTTTTATAAATTTTTAAAAAGTAATTTTTTAATAATTATTATATTCCCGTCTTTTATCAAAATAAAAATATGAGTTATTTGACCTTTAATATTACTTATTATTGTTATATATCTTAATAAAATCCAAATACCACTGATTCACTGATCGCTGCATCTCAAAAACTACCCAATGTACGGACTTGAAATTTGGAATAGAGGTTCTTCTCATATTTTCACCGAGCTATAAGAAAGGATTTTTTAAAAATCGCATTTTTAAGAGTTGATGGCCGTTTGGGCTCTGGGTCAGACGTAATTTTTTTTACTAATTGGTTACTATAATGTAATATAAGTAGGTAATATAGTATATTTAATGTTGATTTTAAGATATTGGATAAACAGTACATATTTCGAGTCACTATGATAACCAAAATAACAATCAAATAACTAATATACAAAAATATTACCGGCCTAAATATACCGGTAAATATTTTCGACCTTTATAATGAAAAATCTTGAACAAGTAGAAAAAAAAAAACTGGTTTTCCATTGCTTCATTTGAGAATCACTATAGCGAGATAACTGTAGTTTAACTATCGAAATGATTATTCGTAATCATTACGAAATAATAAGAATCGTTGCTCAACAAGTAACCGTCTAAAATTCTGAGCGAAGGTCATTTTGTTATGTGCTCTATATGAAAGCTAAATGTATCTTCACGATCTTAACCTTGTAATATATAATTGGAGCAAATACAAATATGTTTCGAGTGTTAAAAAGGATAATTATTCATATATCACAAGTCATAGAATAAATATTAAATGCGGAATGTATTATTTAACAACGGTCTTGTAACTTTATAACATTGATAAATAGTATAACCTTTACTGTCTTTAACCATAGTGAGTGGGGCTTTGAATTTAACACCAATTAATTCACCGGATTTTTTCACCAAATATTCGTCGCCAATTTATCAGCTAGTCAACACTTGATTAATTGTTTAATCGATTATAATTGATTAATCAATTGTTTGATTATTTAACCATTTCAACAATCGTCTACTATTTATTTAAAATCAGCTATTAAACGATTTTTCCATACTTTTGACAATCGATTATGTATAATGACAATCAAACAGCCCTAGTCATAAGTCAAATATTTTTACATAGTAATGATATAGTGGGTAAAATCGTGTAAAGTCGACCAGTATTTTAATTATCAAGCCATAAATTATTAGACTAATAAATTGATATTATAAAATAAGGTATAAAACGTTTAATGAATGGTATTCAATATTTTTCTTCTAAGTTTCTCCAATATCGGGTATACTGCACTACGATACTTTTAATGTAATTTTACTTCTTGAAAAAGTGTTAGGTAACGGAAAAAAAATACATTATTTTCATTGCTTAGAATGTAAAATTAGATATGTTTTTATGTATTTTGTACTTGTTTACAAAGTAGTGTTTTAGATAATAGTTCATGCAATTAAAATTTTAAACGAAATATTAACATTTAATAATATAAATACCTACTTGAGTTTTTTTGTTGACTTTAGCTAAGAATTTGAAAACCAATCCATCGTCTGCCATTGCGTAAATGCATCTTGGCAACGAATAAAGTGATCCGAAAAGAGTTGTAGTCATTCCACACAGTGCTCCGACCGATACCAAATATTTTATCCAGTGAAGCTCTAGCCCAGCGAATGCCGCTGGAAAGGCTGCATCAGATTTGATGGACCAGTATGGAACCAAAAACGTTAGAGCTCCACTAACCAATACGTAGCCTTTAAACAATAATTACATTAGCGTAAGTTATCAACATGCGTTTCAAACAATCGTAAAACTCCCATGAGGATTATACATTATCTCAGTGACGACTCTGGTCAATAATAATATAATAATACATTCGATTTTTTTTTTTTTTCATATGAATCTAAATTATTTGACCTTAGACATCTGTTTTAGCGTAGGAGTCATCGCGATATTATTAAAAAATTATGTTGTATCGTTACACGTCAAACATAACATATACATGAAAAAATTATGAAATACACAGAATATTTGAGAATATTTGGTGCGGGCGGAGAATAAAGAGAGTAGGAGAGTTGTTCCAAACAACTAACCACCAATCACAGACGTCCGCCATGGCCACTTCAGGTTGTCTATACTTGTGTTTATATAGTGTTTATACCAGTGGCGTATCTAGGATTTTTTTTTTTTTTTTTTTTTGGGGGGGGGCTGATCAGTTACAAAAAAAAAAAAAAAAATAATAACTGCAAAATAAGTGTTTAAAAAATTATATTTAAAATTTTAATGCTGAATTGTAACTATTATTTTTAGTATATTTAAAGAACTAATAAGCTTAAATTACTTGGAGAATCTAGTGCAGAAGAAATAGGTTCAGTTGCTTCAGACAATGCTGCAGTATTGCTTATTTCACAATTGTGGTTAATCTAATCAAATTATGCAAAATTAAGCATTGTAGCATATTGAAATAGCATAAGTACACCAAAATAAAAATAAAATTAAACTTGATTTGTATTTTGTGGCATAAAATATTAAAAATAACTGCATTTAGTTAGAAAAAAATAATATATTAGTTTTAGAAATAAGAAAGAGTTCTTTAATTAGTTCTTTAATTTTAAATTGTGGTTAATGCTAAAGCAATAGTGTAATAAAAAGTAAGAAAAAAATTATTATATATTTAAATACCTACTTCTTATTTGAATATTTTTTTCAGTATTTACATTAATTTTACATAATATAAATTATTATTTGAGTAGAAAACTTTCTAGGCAAATTATAAAACGGCAATTTAGTCGATAACTAAGTATAAACGAAATATTATTTTTTGTAATCGTACTTCCAATTGATATGATTGAATAAATGTGTGAACGGCTTGAAATCGAAATAAAATAATTAGATTTTAATTAAAATTTTTGGTATCGATATTAGTTTTTTTCGATTTTTATTTTTATATTTATTATTTTTTATTTTTTTTATTTTAATATACCTATATTATGATAATATGATTTTAATATTGTTGCAAAATATTGATTTAATTGATTTTTTATTTGTATTTAAATTTTAAAAATTACATATTTTAGATTCTGAACGGAGTGATAGAATCTATTAGTGTTATGGTTTTACAATGATGTGTGTTTTTATTTTTTTATTTTTAGATTATGAACGGAGTGATGGAATCTATTGGTTTTACAATGTGTGTGTTTTTTTTTTTTTTTTTGTGTCTGAGGACACGATTTTTGGTAGTAAAAATGCTTCGATTTTCTTAAACAGCAACTTTTCTGATAGGAAAGTGAATGTAGATGGCATTTGGGCAAGTCAAAAATCCAACTTTTTGAATATTTATTGAAAATATCGAAAAAAACGATAAAAAAATTACAAAAAACCGAGAAATTTTATGCAAAATACATTTTTTTTTTATATGCTCTAACTCAAAAACGAAAAACCGCAACAACTTGAAATTTTTACCAAATCTTTATATTGACGTTTTCTATACGTGGTTATATTTTCAAAGTATTTTGACATTTTTTGACTTATTTAAAGACAATTTAAATTTTTGATTTTTGTAAATTTTTTTTTTTTAAACATCTATAAAATTTAATTGGTTGGCCGAAAACTCTTGAAAATTTAATACAAGGTTTATAATATAAGTGTAACTTATCGTAACTAAAAAATATCGGAGATTGTTTCAATCAATTTTTTTTTATAAGCCCATAAATCTCAAATTTGTATGAAATGTGTCAAAATCACGATAATTTGCAAGTTATTTTGTAGATAAAAATTCATGAAATTTATTCTGTTCATACTTAAGGTACAAAATTTTAACACTAGGTTATCCATAAGCTACTCTTCAAAAATCTTTAAAAAAATTTCTATGACCTATCCTATAAATGAGGTGCACTCCACCCTCAACTGTACAGCAAAGCGAGGCCCATCCGTTTTTTTTTTTTTTTTATACTTTGGATTTCACATTTACATTTAATATGATTTCAATACAGCTATATTATTTTTAATATTTTGATTTGATCTAACCTAGAATAATAATTCTATTTTACTTTTACATTTCAATGTATTCATTTTGGAAATATTATTATAGGAAAGTATTGATAATCTGATATTGACTAGCTCCATTAACGAGAGCTATTAAATATTAATAAACTCTATGGAATACTCATAGATAATATAATATATATGGGAATACTAACAATATCGTTCACAGTAATGGAAAAATAGATTAGATAATAATTCAATCGTGTACCAATGTAAAAATACTAAATAACACTTTTCACAACAAAACAACGAATGCCCAGATTGTTTATCATACCGGTATAGCTATTATTTTAAGAAAACGAATTACGAAATATTAGTTAGTAGTTACCATTTTACCAATGAATAGTATCTTTTTTAAATGTATCTATATATACATAATATTAATTAATATACATTTATTTAAATTATGTCATAATACAATATAATATTCGGTGTTGGCTATTGTTGAATAACAATTTTTATTTTAAATTCAATTTGATTTGTAAATAAAATCGATTATCATATTAATATAAATTAACGATATCATATTTTTCGATTTTATTTAAAATTTTGGATATCGATTTTCGAAAATATCGATACTGATTTAAATTTTGATTTTTTACAAGAATTTTAACGATTTTTATCGATATTTGAAATGATTTTGAAATCGATTTCAAGCCCTGGTTTGTTTTGAACCACTTGGACTTGTAAGTACTGTCGGGTCATGCTGTAATGACAAAAAAAATTGTTTTGCCGAATACCATATTGTGACAAATGATTGTTTTCATTTATTTGTGCTTCATTGTTAATAAAAGTACTATGTTAAAATTAAAAACTATTAAATAAAATTGTATGTTTTTCATATTTTATGTAATTTTATAACTTTTAAAGACTTGGTACTTTTTTAAAATTAATTACAGATTTTTGAAATTACTTTATAAATTCAAAATACAAGAAACAGGTAAAAATAATGTACAAAATATATCGTTGACTGAGATCAACGGTACTCGTGAGTACCACGTCATAATTGGGTATTTGACCGACGGTACTTCTGAGTACCATAGTCAAAACACAAATTTGAATTTCGGTAAGAAAAAAAAAAATTTTAGCCTTTAATTAAGTATAACAAAATAAATCTGTGCAAAAAAAAACATGAAAAATCATTTGATTATTATGCTTGGTCCACAAAGGGTTAAAACCGTGCGCCAACAATTAATTGAATTAATTTATTAAATAGTAAAACCTTATATAAATAAAAAGCCAACAAGGTAAGGTGTTACAAAAACAAGTGTTTATACTTAAGTTATGATTACACGATGATAGTAAAGTTGCTCCCGCGATAGTCGTTATTTAAGAAACTATGTAGGTTACACCGTGATGTATTATGGACGCTCCGAACAACGACTACCTATATTATATTATTATTATAATGAACCGAAAATATTAAAAGAAAAAAAATCTCAAAGTCGGCGATGGAATAAAAAACGATGACGACTTTACGCGCGCGCGTATACACACCGCTCGCATCGCAACTACGAACGGGATTGAAACGGACCTGTGCACACGACGCTCATGGCGATGATGGTGGCCACCGGTATCGAGTAGGCCGGGTCTTTTGCCTCCTCGCCCGACGTGGCGATGCTGTCGAAGCCGACGTACGCGTAGAAACACGTGGCGGCGCCCGCGATGACGCCTGTCGTGCCGAACGGTATGAACCCGCCGTCGCTGGACCAGTTGTCGCTGTTCCCGTAATAGAAGCCGGCCACCACGATGACGGCCATCACGCCCAGGTTGACCAGCGTCAGGAAGCTGTTCATGTACGACGATGACTTCACGCCCACGCCTGTGGTACAAACAATAATAAATAATAATATCATGTTATTATAGACACAACAACGATGCTGTAGCTCAGCGGTTCTCAACTCATAGGGTCACGGACCCAATTTTGAGTCGCCAATAATTGTAAATGATGGGTCGGGAACAATTTAAAACGTTGATATAAAATTTTTATTTTTCAGTCTGGTTACCTGTATGAAATAGTTTTATAAATATCAAATGAAACAGTTTTCGTAAATTCTGCTAATGTTCCAAATGTTCCCATAATAAGACATTCGCAACATTTTTAATTGGTCGCATATAAAAAAGGTCGCAACAAAAAAAAATTGGGTAACCGCCACTACACAAAGGTTGAGAATCACTACTATAGCTTATTATTACGTATTAGTACTGTAACGGTCTCTCGATCCGCAAGGCTAAAATATATTATGTAAGGATAGATAATGAGCAATATCATGTGAGTGCTGAGCTCGAAAACACACGCGTTATACGTCGTACCTATAAGCTCTTGAGTACGATACGTGGTTTTACGATTATCTTAAACATTTTAAAGTATGAAAAGTGTACTTTAAATAATAAATTGTTTTATTTTTTGCTATCAAAGGTCTCCGTCAAAAAAAAAAAAAAAACAATAAGTACGTGCAACGAGAAGTATACATTTTGCAAAAATATTAATAAATTCTTAAAACTTTATTACTCGGCACAGATACGGACAAAAATAACAAAATAGGTGTGTGTATTTTAAGCTTTAAATATCCAAAATAATATTTTAAGCCCAACGATCACGATATGGATTTGTTTTTGGATTTCAAATTTATTATGCATCGAGGTCGAGCACATGATATTATGCAAATGCATGTAGTCCAAGCTCTGATATCATAATATGGTAGACCAACCGTTATTGTAACTTATATAGGCAATAGGCCACACGATTTGTAACTTGTAAGTTTTATGCTATGCACATACCCAAGATGCATGCGTGCAGCAAGCACACAAAAAAGGCGAACACGTCTGGATACTTCCCCAGGAGTGTCTCGTGAAGTTCACCCAGCACGGACACTGTGGTATTTCTTATAACGTTGTCGAACATTGAGTCGAAAAACCCACTCCATGCCCTGGCTACGGACGCTGCACCTGTGAAAAACAAAAAAAAAATTAAAATCATTTCCATAATGTAGAATATATATCTTTTTTGAGTGTTTGAATACAAATTATAAATAAGTAAAACTGCAACAAAATGTCAAGGAGGAAAAACAAACAATTTTTGCATGTATAATATTATGTGCTTATTAAATATTAATGAGTGACATTTATACCTCAATAGACGGAGGTACAAGTTACTCCTTACGTCAGATTATAAATTAGACTACTAACACGGGATTCTAAAAATAAAAATATTATATTTTTTAGTAACACATTAGATATAACCTGGAGCACTTTGCCAAAATAATATATCATTTATTGGGTTATAATATTAATATTTGTAATTAGCATATTAGATATGAGTTTGGGCGTTTCCCCAAAACAATATGTCATTTTAAAGGTTATGAGATTTAAGTAATAAATGATATTAATATTGTTTTTCTTAAAAATAGATAGCTGTTTTAGGGAGTGTCCTGGAACAACTTATAGAACTAACAAAAGGTTATGGGATATATATTAGTATAAATAAGAGATGTGAATCAATGTAAAATTAGACATAAGTTGACATCTTAATTGTACGGACCACTACTTGGGCCTCGAGTATACTAAACCACTGTTTCAGTAAGTAAAGTACTTCTTACATTTATTAAAGTGTTTTATTTTCTTTAACTTCTTTTGAACGTGCCAAGTCAGTAAATACGTTGTTGGAGCTTGTCATTTTAAACGTGTATAGAACTGTCCAGCGGTTCGCTACGACGATATTGTAATGTTAGCGGTACATTGTATTCAGCACATTGCGATCGTGTTAAGTAATCATTTCAAAATATTATAGAAAACGATACAGATGTATATCTTTGCGAACAAGAATGTGAATTCTTGTATAACTTACTCGTAATATATTAAAATAATTTTTATAAAGTGATAAAACAGACCAATGAAATACGTGACTCACCTTACCTACTTATAAGTTAAACAAAACATTTTTAAATGGTTAATATTCGTAAATGTATACAAGGAAGAAAAAATAAATAAATAGTTAAATATTATAATGTTTAAATAAATAAATAAAATAAATAATGCTTAGCCTTGAGTATTATTAATAGTGTTTGTTCTACAGTACTACTGATTTCGAATAATAATCGTATCACCAGATAAAACACAATACAAAATTTAAAAAAAAAAATATTTGAATTTTATCATTATTTTAGATTTTGAACGGAGTGATGGAATGTGAGTTTTTTTTTTTTAGATTCTGAACGGAGTGATGGAATCTATTGGTTTTACCAATGTGTGTTTTTTTTTTTTTTGTGTCTGAGGACACGATTTTTGGTAGTAAAAATGCTTCGATTTTCGTAAACAGCAACTTTTCTGATAGGAAAGTAAATTTAGATGGTACTTGAGCAAGTCAAAAATCCAACTTTTTCAATACTTTTCAAATTTTACGCAAAATCACGTTTTTACAAACTACATTTTTTTAAAATGCTCCAACTCAAAAACGAAAAACCTCAAACAACTTGAAATTTTTACCAAACCTTTATATTGTTGTTCTCTATACATGGTTAAGCTTTCAAAGTATTATGACATATTTTGACTTATTTATAGACAATTTATATTTTCGATTTTTATATGTTTTTTTTTTTTAAACATCTATAAAATTTAATTAGCTCGCCGAAAACTCTTCAAAATTTAATGCAAGAATTATAATAAGCTTAACTTATCTTCACTAGAAAATATCGTTGATCGTTTCGCTCAATTTTTTTTTTATAAGCTCATAAATCTCTAATTTGTATAAAATGTGTCAAAATCACGATAATTTGCAAGTTATTTTGTAGATAAAAATTCATAAAATTTTTCTGTTTATACTTAAGGTTCAAAATTTTAACACTAGTTTGTCCAAAGGTTTTGTTCAAAAATATATAAAAAAATTTCTACCGGACCAAAAAGAAATAATTTTATGACCGTTTGAAATTTAAATTTTTAAATAAAATAGCAATTTATCGTCAAATGATTTTAAATATTTGTTATAATTCAGAAAATATAAGTCGCAGAAACTTGAAATTTTTACCAGTTATTAAGATAGGTATTTCCTCTATGTCACATTTTTTTCAAAATATTATATTGATTTTTATGCCACTTATAGGCATTTAAAATATTCAAATTTTTTACATTTTTTTTTTATAATCGGTGATAAAAGAAAATTGACTGATACAAAATACTTGAAAATATAATAGAAGATTCCACACAAGTAGTTTTTATTGTCATTCAAAAATCATCAAAATCCATAGGCACAATTTTTTTTTATAAGCGTTTGAACAGCGAATAATGACATAAAATTACATGTAAAATATAATAGAATATTTAAAATTCTAGACTGACAAATCATATCGGGTTTTGAAATTTGCTCTAACTTAAAAACGAAAAACCGTAACAATTTGAAATTTTCACCAAATCTTTATATTGGCATTCTCTATACATAGTTAAGTTTTCAAGGTATTTTGACATATATTGACTTATTTATAGACAATTTAAATTTTCGATTTTTGTAATTTTTTTTTTTTAAATATCTATAAAATTTTTTTGGCTCTCCGAAAACTCGTTAAAATGTATTAAAAGATTAAATATAAGTTACACTAATTGTAACTAAAAAATATTGGAGATGGTTTTTCTCAAATTTTTTTTATAAGCCCATAAAGTTCAAATTTGTATAAAATATGTTAAAATCGCGATAATTTGCAAGTTATTTTGTGGTTGAAAATTCATAAAATTTTTTCTGTTTATACTTAAGGTTCAAA
>JAIPRK010001262.1:32971-66007 GCA_025469195.1 Chaitophorus viminalis
GTAAATAAAAAGAAGCCAAATTCATGATTTAAAAAGAAGCCAAATTCCGTAAATTTACCAGGGCTTTTCTACCTCGAAAAACAAAACTGAAAAAACCATGGTCAGAACATACAAATTACTACTACTCTTTCAATACTAGCAGTAGTAACAAGAAGGGTGGCTAAAATTTGGAGCAATTTAAAAAATTAAAAATCGATGGAAAAATTATCTCATTACATCCTCTAAAAGCGTCAAGTCATTTTTTGTAAAAATCTTGTGCTTTCATACTTTTTTTTGCCAAGTTTTTATTTCCCGAATTACAGCTAATTGACTACAATTCAAATCGTCTAGGTACATTTCAATGAGTTGTTTTATTTTTTCTTCTTCAAATATTCCATTTAATAAAAATAGGAGATATGTAAAACCGCTCAGTTATTGATTTCAATTATCAATAAATGGAATATAATATAATGGAATGTATAAGCTAATTTTAATTAATTTTTTGTAGAATTTGCTTTTACATTATAACAATTTTTGTTCTACGAAGCAAAGAAATTTCAATATTTAAAGCATCACATTTAGATTTAACTTTATCAATTATAGTTTTAAACTGATACATAGAGTAATAAACTGATATCATGATAAATGATAATATTAATGAAAATGATCTATTATTTTGGTCCTCGATAAAAATAAATGATAATATTTACTTTATCTGTTATCTTGCATTTTCTAATGGTATGACAAAAAATATCATAACTTTTACAGTGGAATAAGGCAGTAAAGAATAATATGAATATATTTTTTAGATTAAATCATATAAAAAAGCAATTGAGGAGGGAGGAGTTTAAATACCCAAAACCCTATTTTAGCTATGCCACTGAATATTATATTTATATAACTGATGGGGTTGATTGATGGATGTTGGCATATTGCTACGGGAAGGATAGTAGTATTTTATTTTAGCTATTTAAACTTAAAATCCAAGATGTTTAAAATGTATTCGATGGCGTCGCCACACCGGCTAGTATAAGACTTTTTTGACAACTCAAAATAATATACTCTAATAATAATAAGTGTATGCCTCTTACGTTGGTAGTCACATTGACTTTTGGTCTATTTGAGCGCAGTTCATCACTTTTATTTTGTGGTTAAAAGGTTTAGGCATTATATAATGATAATATATTGTGTAGGTACAGTGAATACAAATAAAAATTACATTTTTATTTCAATAATTCAATATTACGTTCAAATTTGTTCTCTATTTGTTGCAAAAATGATTGCGTTATCTTAGTTATCCATACAGCCGTGTAATATACAAAAAACGTGTTCGCTGATAAAATTAAATAAAATCAGCATTCGGAGAAAGTCGCAATACGGCGCAGCAAAAGCCGAAGAAGGAAAACTCTAGTTTACATGTTTGAATTTATACAACTTTTCAAACGAGTTGTTGTGACAGTTAAAATTTGGTTTACAAGAAAATTAAAACGCTATTACATTAGTAATGAAACCATAATCATTATTACGTAGTTATTATTATTATTATAATAACTAACATATTATTGTTTTCTTTAAATGTTATATTTTATTAGGTCATTAATATTTTAGGTGAAATCATTTTGAACCATGCACCAAAGGAATTCTGAACCACGAGTTCAATATATTATATAAACTGTATTATTACACATACTTTAATACTATACAGTATGGACTATATACTGTATATACATTATTATAGTACAAAGTGTATGTATCTACATATTTTTATATATTATTATATTATATTAGTATTTGTTGTCGATATGACTTAAAGAAAATTAATTAAAGTATCATACATTTACATAAATTATTTGTATATATAGACTTCGAGACTTGCAAAGTGAATAAATCAATATTACATAAGATTAATAGAGGTGTAACATAAATAGCTGTCAAAGAGTCAACTCTTGCTAACATATTAAAATCATGTATCAAGTGTTCTACATAAAAAAATTGGTATATTTAAATATTTATGTTATAATATATCTATTAAATTATATATGTATATAAATATATAAAGAAATAGTCATGTATCAACCTAAACCGCTAGGTCTAGATACTTGACATTTTGGACAGAAGTGAGAAGTTCGTTATACAATGTAAACGAACACCAAGAAAGGATTTTTTGAAAAATTTTTAATTTGAGTAGGTACTTACCAATTTTTTAAGTAATTTGAGTTCATGGCTAAATGTATAATTTTTTCACTTTCTGGTTACTAAGGTAATATTTTATGTTGACGCGCTTTATTGATGGATAATAAAGTACCCAGTAAATGTTTCGAGTCACTAGAACAACCAAATAACTAATAATACCATCTTCTAAAGGGCTCAAAAAGGGTAGAAATGGAAAAATAAGCTAGCGGCTAGCCCGAATGTGAAATTTAGTCAGAAGTTTAGGTTTATGATGTAGATTGTAGACTTTAGACAACCACTACTATGCTACAGCTTACCTACCTTGATTAATTATAAATTTTAATCTAGTATTATTTGCATTTATATATAATCATAAAACTGGCAAATTAAGCTTCAGGCAAAGCCGGGTGATGAAATTTAATGATTTATGTAGGTTTGTATTACATGTATAATCATATAGTAATGTAATTTAAAAACGATTAATAAAACCTCAATACTGTTACCGTAGTACAAGTGTACAACCACACGTCCACACTAGCTTGACAAGATTTTGAAAAATTACTGGCTCTTAAAAGTGTCTCCGTGCTTAAATGTATTATCTAACGAGATACTATATGGAACCTTTTGACCTTTAGGTTTTGAAGTGCATTTTTAATAAGTACTTACAATTTGAATTAAGTAAAAAATAACTACAATATTTTTTTTTGTTCAAAATTCAAGGCTCCAAAATTCCAAAATAACCGTAGATAATTGAAACGGTTTTTATTTATTTTTTACTTTACCTTTGTTGAATTCATTTATTTTATAAATACAAATTCAATTTACAAATATACAATATGAAAACATGTACAAATAGAAACGGTTAATTAACAAAATGGTTAGTTTAATATCCGAAAATACATTATTTAATATTTTAGACTATAATACCGTACTGTTTATTTATAAGCAATAATTATTTTGCTAATTACTACTTAAATAAATATTAAATTCGATACAAGTTACAATGATATAATAATATATTAATTTGAAACGTTTTCTCTGTGTTTGTAATTCTAGAATATTTATTTATAATTTTAAGGTTTAAAATAGGTATTCAAAGGATAACGAAATTCCAACCTAAATTGACTCTGAAGACCTATTTATACAAGTAGGTAGTTGATCAAATAAGAAATAATATTAAATATTCAGTACCTATTGTATTACAACTTAAAATCATTTTATATTATAATTATGATTAATAAAATTGGAAGATAATTAATATATAAATTTTTCAAACTGAAATTTTAAAAATTAGTAAATGTAATGATTTAATCAGACTCGGATTCCAAATGTTAAAAACAAATTGTGTTCCAAATAGTAACATGTTTTCTATTCTATACGTAAAGTAAATTTTTGGTAAAATTAGGTATAGGTACCTACTCAACTTTAAAAATAAACGATACCTATACGCAGGTATACGCCCGTATATGAGCGTATACTCATGAAGGACAAGTTACTGCAATATTAATATATCATAGGTAATTGATAATCCATTTTTTGGCTGATGCATATAGATACTTGTAATATAATTTGTAATTTATCCTAAATATATAACTTAAAAAAAGTAAAATAATAATAAATCAAATTACCAACAAGCTAGAATCAGCTTTTTTGTTTATTTAAAACTTTTTAAAACCTAGAATTTGAATAATAGTTAAAATATTATTTACATTCAAACTCAATGACTGTGCCAAAAAGTGAAAAAGTGAAGATTATAATACATTTTTTGGAATGTGTATGGTAATATGTAGATAATATAGGTAGTTATTCCTTATTTGGAGCTCAGCGAGAATTTTTTTGAATAAAATATAGTTCAATAGCGCGTATACTCAAAAATATATTTACTAATACGCCACTGGTATTAACTATTAATTACTTAATATATTTATTACCGTTTAATATAATATTTCTCACATTTTCTTAATTACAAACAAATTTATCAACCTGTACATCTATCCGGTATGGTCTAGTGGCTAGGATACCTGGCTTTCACCCAGGAGGCTCGGGTTCGATTCCCGGTACCGGAAAATTTTTTTTTGTATAAAAAATATATTTTTTATTACTAGTCCTACAATTTAAAAAAATATGTAAGAATTCAATTGCACAATATTCCACCATCGACATGTCGTATTATATTTCCTTATTTATTTTAATTATGGTTTTACTGTTCTTTCGATCATATGAGATCGAAATGAAATAATACAAGTAAATATCCGACCGAATCATGGAATTACACGAATGAAAATATCTAAAAATGGTCTACACAATTCACTAATTTGCGCACCTACGCACGTTCCGGCCAGAGACAATCTTCAGCGATAACCTGAAGATAACGCACACTCGAGAGAGAACTCATTGGCGCGAGAAGAAATAACACGATAAAAGTGAACTCACGCACGCATAATAAATAATGTTGTAATAAATTATCGCGCGGTAGAAGTAGTTTACACCACGACGTATTTTACTTGTCCGTTAGAAAAAAAAAAATCGCCAACACGTTTTCCACGCGGACGGTGTAAAATGTTTATACATTTTTTAGGCGTTCCGAACACCTATATAAGCGGCTATAAGCCCTATAGATGGCGATGCACAGGTAGGTATAACGTGCATAATATTGTAAATTATTACATTATTTCATATTATGTGCGATATAGAAATCGCGGTGTACGCTCTGAAGTGCTGTAATAGTGGATACACCTTCTCGCCTATCGTGTCATACTATTATGTACCGGGTTTAATGCGTATGCTAATAAATGCATGTTCTTGCTCCGTGGTTCGCGCCGCGCTTTTTGAATTGTTCAGTAATTCACTTTTTAAAAATGTCTACTCTCCCATACGGGTAATACGTTGGCCGGCAATGTGCTCCAAGAGATTCTAAGCAGTTTCCGCAAGAGCATATAATACACGAGTAGTATACATAATATTACAATAATTAGGAAAATTATTACAATATCCCTAAAATATTACGTGAATTAATTTACAAATTTGAATTAGTTGGGCAAAGGTAATTTTTACCAATATGTGTTTCGCGAACCGATGACGGTTTCGGTTAAACAATATTCATTATTTTTTGCATCACGTTCAGGACGTTCACCTATATTAATATTATTTTAATATTATGCAATGATTTGGTATACTAATATACTATATACTCTGGGATTATTAGTGCATTTTTTTTACTATTGACATTTTATGTACAGTCGTGCTATTATATTGTATTATTATTATTATTATTATTATTATTATTATTATTATTATTATTATTATTATTATTATTATTATTATTATTATGTCATTTTAACCTAACCAAACATTTTTTTTTTTACTAAACTTACAATATGAAATCGTGTTACTGTTATTGATATTTTCAAAATAAATACCTTTATAAATTATTATTATTAGCACTCGTGCTTACGTACCTGAATATAATGTACGTACTTACTGCATTTTAATAGATATATATTACAGACATTTTATGGAACTCAAATATATTAATATATTATCTATACACTGAAACAGGTTTTAGCAATTTATTTTCCAATATAATTTATGGACATCCTAGTCCGACACCGTGAACTCTTCCAAGATTAGTTTGCATGACTAACGACATTTGATATTTTCCTAAAAAAATTTTTAACCACGTTAAATCTTATCTGAAATGAACAGGGAAATCTCTAAGTATTTACGAAAGTGAAAAATCGTTTTCTTTAATGACTTAATACCTATATCTTGCAGTGTTTATCGTAATACGTTGGAACTGTATTAGTATCTAATCGTTAAAAATATCATAACATAATCTCCCGCAGGGCAGAATCAAAATGGCAATTCAATGTTGAGTATTTTATAATAATTTATTATATTAATTTTATTATAAATAAAAAAAAAATGTCATTCAATTATTATTGCTTTTAACCAATAAATAGGTGCCAATGATTTTTCACTAGTTACTAATTGTTGGCTTACTAGAAAAATATAATACCTGTTTTTGCATTAAATTATTATAGATATTGAATTGGGCATGGTTTTAAATAATCGGCTAACTTAAGACCTACACCACTTTAAGTCCATGACAAAGGAGTTTAACAGCAGATTATACATATTATACTATCTTACACTAAAACACAAATCTGATTTGTATGATTTAACCAATGTATACTAAAACTAATTGGTGATTAAATTAATTCGTTCATGTGGCATACGAGCACGGAATTGTTTCAAATCATTCAAGTTTTCCAACCGTCAATATAAATTTTCTGAAATATGAGTTGAATAACATCCAGATCCTGGTGCACTATATACAGTCCACACGAATCTCTTATACTGTACGCAAGGATCTAAAAAACAGAATAATCCACGTATACTGTGTGCAGCATAGGTCCATTATTATAACAATAATTGCCGTTCCTAATAAAACTATAATTCAACCACCTAATATTATAATAACATAAATAACTATATACATTGTTGGGACAACATATTATATAACATTCGTATGTATAACAACGTTGGTGCTCGGGAACTTTTAAATTTTAAATTCTGATTTAACGACTTTATTTACACTTTAGTGTATTATATGTTCTATCATTGGACTACTATACTATTCTCACTATACTGTAAGTATAGGACGTAAGTTAATATATAGATTACGTAATAAAACAAAAATGTATCAAGGCATGAAGAAAAATTTGCCTACGCATAACGCAGTTTCTGTCGATATGTTAAAGATAAAATAGTTGGAACGTGAATGAATGATACATTATTATCAAATAATTTGGTTGAAAAAAATGAAACTACCTAGTTAGTATGAGTTTTTATAGGTGACTATATAATAATGAACTATTATTATTTTTATAGTCCGGAAATAATATTTTGTGACACACATACACACACACACACGCACGCACGTGCGCCCACATACACAAACAAACGCCCACGATATACAAAAGTTTACTACTCTAAATTTAACTACACTACAGGTTGGACGTGTATTATGTGTATTTAAATTTAATGTTTCCTGCAATTTTTAAATAATTGTATGCAACTAGTAGTGGACTTGTAACCAAATATATTTATTACGATCGGACGTATGTACAGGAATCCGGATTAGATTAGTCAATAGATAATATTAGTAGATAGATAATCTTCACTTTTTCTTCTCGGTATTATATCCAAGCTTCACTAGGGAGATAATTTACTGTTTTAGATTATAGCAATTATTATTTCGGTGTAAAAAAAAAAAAATGTTAAGTTGGAAAAAAAGCATAATTGTCGTTTATTTTAATGATATTTATTTTTATCTATTTAATTACATATTAAAATCAACGTCATAAACAAAATACAATAAATTATGATATCCTAGGTGAAAAAAAATCTATACATCCAGTTCAGAGCTCAAACCTGTTTCGACCCTTAAATTGCACCGATAAATGAAAAGTAATAAATACTTCCTACTTTTATGGTAATACAAGTAGATTCCTTTAATATTTAAAACGAATCGGTAGGATAGTTTTGGCTGTATACGCTGATCAATCTGGGAGGCTATGATATTTGAATTTTGTATTTATCATATTATAATAGAGAATGTTATACATATTGGACAGCAGCCAGTTTTAGTGTGTTGCTCTTATAATACCATAGCATGTACAGAACTACAGACGCATCCAGCACGCGTGAAGATGTTGCATACTTTGAGCAATTTATACTAATATATTCTTTGAATATAAAAATACACGTAATAATATACATAACTTCATAATATATCTCGAATCTGCACGGCTGGATTTGGACTGTATAGGTTAAAACAATAATTTGTCGTTGTAGCTTTATACCCGCGGAATCTACTTTGTACTATCATAATAATATTAATATACTAATAAAAGTACCTATTATTATTGATTATAAATACTATAATATTTATAATCAATGCTATTATATTATACTCATTGATTATTGGTGATACTTAAATTCAACGAACTTATACCATCTCTACGTTGCAACATAATAAATTAATAACTAATAATAGTAAGTAGGTATGACGTTTTTCTAATAGAGAAACATGCTCATAAAGTCATAAATCATAATCATACATAATATTTATAAAAACTACTCGACAATCGAGTCGGTTTTCGTAATCTTTTTTTGGTCTTTAGTACATTAACGTATATTGAATAAATTTGATTTTGGTAGACACACATTTAATATTCTATAATCTATAGAATAGTATCTACATATTAGGGTAAGCATTTAATTTTTTTTTTCGTTCAATTTATTGAAAAGGTTATTAAAAATAATTTATACTAAAAATCAGTCGTACATGCTTATATGCATGTATTTCACAGTGCATAAATAACAATAATAATCATCCTGAAAATTGCTCACCATTGGTCGAATAATTATGTATGTTTTTAGTTTTATACATTTTACCAAATTATTACTAAATTAGTATTTACGCTTGCGTTGCCCAGACTACATACAACCTTGCTTCTATTATTTTGGGCGATAATATTATTGTTGATTTGTTCAACGAAGGTAGCAATTCACTTCTCAACAAAAACAATTCTTACAGTCAACACGCCGTAGGCTAAATAATAATACAACCGAGTAACTAATTAGAAACGCGTGCATTTGCATAATGCTATACACTATGCAATTACAGTGATTTCGCTTAATGTATTTAAGTACTTACCTATTTATTTTTTTCATTTTCAGAATGAATATAACTACATTGTTAAAATCGGTATAGATATATAATATCGAAACAAGCGCAATATACATTATACTTGGTGGTAACACAAGAACAATAAATAACAATACATATAGTCGCAAGTCATGATAACTCGGAATTCCTGATTACTCGAATTACGTTTTATATAGGATACTTCAATAATGTATTTCAATGTTAATTCATTGAAATAACTGGAGCATTTATTATTCAAGCCACTTCAAGCTCCTCGGGCCCCCCACGATCAAACTGTACTTACAACTATTATCTATTATAGTGTATCGAAAAAAAAAATGAATAAATAATTATAAAACTAAAACATAGTAATAACTAATAAGGAATAATAAACATGCTTTAAATTCATAAATAAATACTATACTAGCACGTTAATATTACAATCGGCACTCGTCTTATAAAGATCTTTACTATACAAACTGTGATACAGACAATTTGATTATTGAATTTGACTTAATGAACGTGGTCTCTGATGATCCAAAAAAATTAAAATTAAATAAAATAAAAAATGTCCGATGGATTAAATGACTAAGCAAATGCCGAATTCGAAACACGTGTGCGTATAACATTATTGTTTTAAGCACAGTTCACGTGTAAGTTGTAATACATGGATACTGGCACCGTGACTTCATTAATGGTTAACCTATGTGGCTGCAGATAAATTAATAATCTTCATCGTAATTCAATAGTAAATATTAAAGTAATTGTACTTGAATACTATTTAAGTAGATTTTTATTTTGGGCAACACAAAATTTAATTGCAGATGACGACCTTCACACCAAGAGCACTAACACCAATAGTATTATAAACCATTATATATAGGTGTAACGTGTAAATATTATAATATTATTTGTTGTACACACCTGATAATGCCAATTCGATGATTGTGTACATTACTGTGCGTGAAGTTTGTTTCTCGTGCGTTTTTAACGCTCGGATCGGGTCGCTATATCTTAGAGAAATTTACTTGAACGCGTAATTATCTTGATTATAGAGGAAAATAATCTAAGAATGTACGTCGATGTAATAATGATTAGATGATATCATTGCCACACAAATACCATGTGGTCGATTTTAATATCGTAACGTAAAATGTGCGAACAACGCATTATATATTATTATACTACAATATATTTTATACTATATCCAAAACGGATTCGTGGTATGACGTTGACGTAGGAAATATATATCATTATGGTATATCAATATAATAGGCTGTATATAGGTAGTAGGTACACTGGTTTACAAGTACCCATCTAGATCATACTTGAAGTTAAACATTTATTCGTATCGATGTGTGTATTATTTACATAGTATACTTTATATACTTATATATACACGTGTACAGCTGCTGGCTTATACAAGGACGAAGGAGTTATTATAATGTATATTATTGTTGTCGCACTTATATTTTATATTCGGTGATTTGTTGATAGATATTATTATGAAATATACATAGACATTGTTAAAATTATCTATACAGATACGTGTATTATAAACACATCATGGTTCGTGTACATAATTGTATGAATACATATATTATATCATTATAATATGCAGTCGAATCTATAGATGTATATTTAACAAACATGTGTATTAACAATATTCTCTGTACAACGATTTACTTTTATAATATTATTTTACGATCTATTTTTAACTGTTTTACCCAATTTATAGAGCCCATCACACTTGTAGTAATATATATCTGTAGATTGTGATGTAATAAATTAAATATTATATATTATATTATATATAAATACTATTATATATTAATAATTGCATACATTTTGCACATTAAAAATGAGTTCTAAAGTGAAAAAACCGTTTTTATTGGAAAACATTTCTATTTGAACCATTAATGTTCGTGAAATAAAGAAACGATTGTAGGTTATAATATATACATTATGATATTTAGGTATCTAATTTACAGGGAGTCCCACCAAGATCTGAAAAATGTTATAATTTTTGTTCTAATCAAAATTTTTTAATTTTTCTTTTTATTTATAAACTAGCTGACCCGACAGACGTTGTCCAGTTGTCCTGTCTTAGTCATATGAATATTGGATTCCAATTGGTATAGTTAATAAAAAAAAATGTTTATTATTCTAATGCTGTATGATGTACTAAATTCTTAGTTTTTTTCTTGCGCGCATATAAATAGTGTTGTTGGTATTCCGTTACGGGATCAGGTGACATATAAATGGCCATTTGAAAAATATGGATTTTCAAGATTGATGCTACAAACACTTAGCGAAAAAAATTCAACTTAAAAATAATTTCATTCTTTATTATAACCAAGTATATCACTCATGTTAGTAAGGTGTATGTTAGTCTATTGCTTTAGTTTTGAGATTTACGATGGACATTTTTGTTTAAGACCGATTTCGCTAATTCTTATTTTTGTTGTTATAGTTTTGACAAAATATAACAGGTCTACAACTATTATATTCAATCATAATCAATAGGGACCTTACAAAAATATAGTTTACTTTCTTGCTGGATTACAGTGAAGTCATTGCTGTTGTTTTTTTACATCCAGATTCCGTACTTTTCCCGTGGATTTTACAAAAATTGTATTACATAAAAACCTTCTCCTAAAAATTACGAACATAACAAAAAGAGAATTACCGAAATCGGTCTAGCCGTTCACCCGTGTTGCCACGACAAGGGAAATAGGAATTCATTTTTATATATAGGGATTATAAACGCTTGTAGTACACGTTTAATATTATAAACTTTTTATTTTTGTTTCTTACGAAAATAAAATATTTTATTTTATTTATAATTGTATTTAAATTTTTATTTCGAAATCTAATATATCTATTTTATAGTTTATTTTTTAAAAAAAATGTTATTAGAAAGTATTACTTATGATTATTAATTAATTTTATATATTTTTTTGAAATAAAAGAAAATTCCAATAAACAGCTCGGCCGCGACCTTGGAAGATAAGATCGTGATATCGACCATTAGAAAATAAAACCGTCAGAAAAAAATTTTCTTATAGTGACGACTGACTTAATATTTTTTGAATTTCACCAAACTTAAAAAGTTGTTTAAATATTAACGCTTAATAATAAATGACAGTTTCACATATCAACATTTTTCTAAGAATTAAATTTATAAAATAGCTATCTTGGTTATTTTTTTAAAAAATTGAAATACAATTTGAGAGTTTATAATTAAATTATCTTATTATAAAAATATATTTATTATTGCACTGAAGTTTATTAGCTATAAAAAAAAAAAAACTTTAAAATGGTCAGCATTTGTCAGATCTCCATGAGATACTATATTATATAAATTAATATAATTTTTGTATGATTTATGTATATGATTTTTTTTTTAAGTAGGAAGTATCTAAGTTGCCTTCGATCATGGATGAAATTATGAAAACTTTTTATCAAGAAATACATCGACATACATGTATATAGACATTAACAGCCATTGATATTTTACCTTAATTCAATAGTGTATACTAATGAAATTTTAACTAGGTATAGATTTGGTATAGATTTCTTTATTCTTATGAATTATTTTTAAAAAAAAATTGGTTTTCAATGGTTTTTGGTTCGTAAGTTGCAACTTTAGGGGTCCAAATACTTTACATAACCAATAACGGAAAGGTTTTTTTTTTTGTTCACATATATGATTTCTGCGTCTAACGGGTTTGATAATAGCTTTTTATATTAAGTACCTACCTATATATTATAAGCTAAAGTGTACTAATTATCGTACTGCGTAAAATATTTTGGTTCAATATTGTAAATGTTTATTTTATACACAATATGAAAATATTGCAAAACGTAAATGTGTACGCGGGTATTTATGTATGCATACGTTTAAGATAGATTTTTTTAGGTTAAATAATATTCATACTAGAATAGTATAGAATCTCAAGCACCGAAGACTTATAGCTAATATATATTATTAATATGATACCGGTGTAATTTTTGTATTAGAAACATGTCATATTGGAAAAAAAGATATATATAATAAGATAAGTATATACGAGTTAAAGTCTCGTCCAAAATGGGTGTTGGATAACATTACAACCTTACCATAGAATATTAGCTGTTTCAAGTTACATATAGTATGAAATCTGGCCACTGACGAATAATATAAATACCTACTGTACATCTTGTCATATAGCCATATAGGTATTTGAGTTTAACCTATCATCGAATTAACTTGGTAGAACACAATTTTACTACGTAAACGAAAGAAATAAGCGCCAATTTTATTAAAAACGATACCTACTACATTTTTCGCATAGTGTTTGAAATCGTAGATAAAGGTAATACTATTATACATAATTTTTAATTATTAGTGGACAATGGGCATACCTAATTAGAAATATAAGCCAAAACCTCAAATTTTTATTTACAAAACAAGTAAAGTAGGTAGGTAGTATCATTGATTATAAATACTGGTATTTATAATTAATGATAATACCTATGGCATATTAGCATAAATACCTAAATAGTCCTATACCTAAACAGATAGTGAGTAGATAGTGATCATCATTTATAATATTTCCAGCAAATTAAAGGATATTTATTATTGATTATATTTTGACTAAGAGCAAAAAAAAATTCATAGGGACTCCATTAATCCGGTATGGTCTAGTGGCTAGGATACCTGGCTTTCACCCAGGAGGCTCGGGTTCGATTCCCGGTACCGGAAAAATATTTTTTAATTTTTATTAGCTTAAATAAAATGTCAAAACGAGCGTGTATGTATTCAACAAACTGTAGTTATAAAAAGATATCCACGAATCCGGTATGGTCTAGTGGCTAGGATACCTGGCTTTCACCCAGGAGGCTCGGGTTCGATTCCCGGTACCGGAATATACTTTTGCAGTTTCACATTTTTTCTTTAAATTTCTCGAAATATTTATTATAGAGCTGTTAAAAGTCACTGGACGTGTACAAATAATGATTAATGAATAATAATACACTACCTGTCTAGCTGTCTACCTATATATATTTTAAAGTTGTTATGTACCAATTATACGATTATTTTATACATCGGGTTCTAAAAAGAAAATTTATGATTTTTAGAACTTATTGAATGAAAACACAATATCAAGTTCATATTCATTTTCTTCAGTAGTTGTTCTATTCTTTAATTTTATTCACTATAGTTTAATGCATTTTGTAAAATCACTGTCAGAAATTCAGAATAGCAAACAATTAGTAATATAGGTTATATTATTATATACACAAAGTATGATGATTGAATGCTTTTAAAAGTTGTTACAATTAATAGCAATACATTATTTTAATAAACGCTACTTGGGAACTTCGACATGTAATTCACGGCTATATAAGTAAACCGTTCTTGGATTTTACACTGAGTAGGTATATTGATTGCACGCCTATACTTTTGCAAGTGTATTCACGTCGAAAACGTGAGTTGGTGTAATACATTTTTGTTTTTTTGTTGCAATCATATTTTTGTTTTATTTGATATTTACAACAATTTTAAGTAATCTTAACTCTTGATTATATAACAGGCTGTAGATTTGAATAAATACCACAAGCATTTATATAATAATATATTTACATTTATTATTATTTTTTTTTTGTTCGAGAAAACGTGACGTACAACGGCCCCATTGCAAATTAAAATACCTTGTAGAGTTTCATGAATAATTGAAACTTTAAAGTCACATAAGGCTTTGCAACTCAAATTTGGCCTATAGTAACAATGATTTGTTTAAAAACTATTTGTTGTTTATATTACCTGGAAAGATTGTAGAAAAATTAATTTTGTATAGGTGTACAATGTAAGTTAAGTTATAAATTCCCCGTTAATGTTCAACGTATCGTTAAAAACGTAACTGGTCGAGTTATTAACTTTAATATTATAAATAAAATAAATAATAATAGGCATTTTATAAATAAAAATAAATGATTAACAAATGTGAACGATTAAATTTAATTCTGAGGTGTTTTACTTGTCACTGCAAACTGTCCCCTTCACCAGCATTCTGTTATCTAATATTCTAATGCATTCATTAAATTAAATGTACAAATACAAGAAAGTGCATTGAATGCATTAGAATATTAGATAACAGATTATAATTTATAAATAACTCATTCGAATAAAAGAAAAAGGTTATAACGTTGATTTTTTTAGTTTGTTCCTATTTTAATTTAACATATTATTGTATCTAATGGTTTTCATTAATTTTAGCGATAAGACGGCTAGACGGGAAGCTATTCACGGACGATGATGGCTCTTATAAAATTATATAGTTCAAAATGGTTCTGATAGCTTCTCTGGTTTACGTGAGAACAGTATATAGTTAAATATAAACGAAAAATGTATTTAATACTTTGATTATTTATCATGGTTCAATGTGGTAAACATATATTATATTGTATTCACTGTAGATCAAGAGTGAATTTTAATAAATATTTGATTAAAAACTTTTTTAAGAAAAAAAAATTAAAAGATAGCTTATAATAAGGTTATATCATTATAAACATTTGTTTTTAGTTTTTATGTATTAACAAAATATTACAATTTAAATATAATATATATTCTAGACCGACAAATCATCTCCATTTAGAATCGTTTTTTTGTAAACAATGATCCCTATCATTAAATTCAAATTTAACACAGCTTATTCATGACCGAGGTCCACTTAACCCCTATATTGTATAACAGAGCGAGTTTTCGGTTAGATTATTTTTAGGATTACTTTTTCTAACTGCGTTTTTATAAGTGGTGCATCTTTTTTAAATTGGTATATATGCCATTCTTCATAGAACCACCGTTTCCGAATTCGGCTTTTAATTTCTTATATACACAAGCCGAATATTTGGAAATATTTGAATAGAATACACACGAGTAAATGAAATATCTATATATCATTTTATTTAACCAATTGTTACGTCACTAAAATATTTTATTGTTGTTACAAAACTACGATAATATGTATATTGTATGTATAATTTAATGTTAATTGTATTCCATAATCGTATAAATCATCTAATACTTGGAGTTATGTAATTTACAAATAATAATAATAATAAATAATAATCTAATAATAATAATAATAATAATAATAATAATAATAATAATAATAATAATAATAATAATAGTAATAATAATAATTATAATAATAATAATAATAATAATAATATGTCATCGTCAAATAATACGACTTATATTTTCGTAAGTCATTCCAACGACCATTTGGACGCGTGATTTTTAAATAATATCGTGAATAAGCGAATAATAATGTTATAATAATGTGTTAATAATATTGTTTGTAGCTGATCGGACGCTCGTGTGTACGCGGGAATATATCTATATATAATTTAAAATGTTACCCTGTTTAGATAAGTAATAATATTTATCCCAGTCCCGGTACTTTTTGAACAGACCTTGTATAATAATGGGCATGGATATCGAAAATAATAATAATATGAAATTTGCTAGTCCACGATTATCAAATTTCCAAGTCCAATTTTAAAATTTGCTGCGATGTTGGGGCATCATAGAGTGATCATCTCTTCTAAATTAGCCCATGGTTATATACTCATGTATAGGTTAATAAAATAATACTTTTAAAGTGTCGTCACATGTACTCAATAAATATCACTTGCGTACTGATTCCTAGTTTAGGATATTCTAGAATCAATGCCTATTATACTTATAAAATATATTATTCTACCTGGCAGAAGAGACTTCACATTTTTCAGTTATTTTTCAGCATAATAGGTTAATAAACATGCTATATGTATACAGTACCTAACGAAAGACAATAGAAACCATTGAATCTTAATAGTTTATTTTTAAAACCTGATTTATCTGCTAGTTGAATGTAAACGATACAGCGACTTTTATATAGTGGCTGCGTCCACTAGACACTATACAAACTTTAACGTCTTTGAAATTAGGATAGCGTATCGAATATCTATACATACCTATTCTAAAACCCATGGTCTTACCTAACCGGTTGTCAATTGCAAGTATCCGTCTATGTTCAAAATAACTTCAAATTATTTCGTGATTCAACGAACCATCAATTAGGAACGACGCGTTAGGCCGACCGGTTGCTCCCGGAGCGCACACACCTTCGTATAAAACGATTCATGTCGGTATAATAATAACTGTATAAGTAACAGATGATGATGATGATGATGATAATGAGTGGTGACAATGTATGCATTATATTTGCAGACGCAGTTGACGGATTATTTATATCAGTTGTTATAGGATTTTATACGACGGTTTATCGAATATAATTATAATAATAATAATAATAATAATAATAATAGCAATATACGTTACCAATCATGTGCTCGAGTATGATGTTCCATCCAATAATGAATGCCCAGAACTCGCCGACGCTGACGTACGTGTAGACGTATGCGGAACCGGCTTTCGGAATGCGCGTGCCGAACTCGGCGTAGCACAACGCGGCCAACATGGACGCTGCGCCTGCCAACATAAAGGACAGGATGATCGCAGGACCGGCCATTTCCTTGGCCACGGTGCCGATGAGCACGTAGATACCGGCGCCCACCATGTGACCGATACCTGTGAAAAATGCAACGTTAGTTATGGATTATACCATATGGTTATGACATTTATAACCGAATAATATTATATATATATATATATATATATATAGACTGAAAACAATATAAAATCAATACAATATGCATAGGGATGGGATCCACAGCAGGTGGCTGCCATTTATACTTCCTCCCCCCCACGTGTAGGTATACCATTTTTATACTTGTAGGCTTTCGATTTAAAATTTGGTGCAGACAAAAGTATATAGCGCACTCGGCAAACATGATTTTGTGTATAATTTTTATCGGCTCATTACCGCGGCCGTGATCCAAAATAGTAATTAAATATACATATATTTAATATCAATAATATATTATATTATGTTTTCGATATAGGTACCGATTAAATGATTAAATTTTTTATCAATTAAAATTCCATAGTATAGTTTTCTGATTGACGGGCACCATTGTATTTTGTGATCATGTCTAGCCGGTGAAACAGATAATACATGGATAAGTAAACCGGACCCAGACTGATGGTTAACATGTTGTCTAGTCATCTTCATAATGGTAAAGCAATATGCATAAAATTATAGAAACATGAGAATTGAGATTACAGATTTCGAAAATATTCTAAGAAAAATATTATAATCTACATAATACAGTTATGATAAAATAAAATAATTTTACATTGGTATGCTATATTATACAGTGGACATGCACTTTATTCATTATTGAAATTAGGTATTTTCATTTTTCCTTGATTTTTTGGTATCACCATGTATTGAGCTCTTTTGGATAAAACAGCCTTCGAATTGAATACTTCAAAGATTAAAATATAAATTAGGTACTTCATTATAGTGAAACACAAATGAATAACTCCACAAAGCTCTTATATAACTCATTAATAGTTAAAAAAATCAATGTCAGTAATTATTGATAATATTGTTTGACACGTATATATATATATTATATTTCTCTTTCTATGCGTATATGATATGCCCAAAATAAATTTTTAGGTTCTAAGGATTGGCTCTCTGGTATAATTTTGAGTAGCCTATCCCTGCAGCTGTTATACCCGTTGGCGAACATACTAAATTTTTTACCTGAGAACCGACAATTAGTTTGTGTTCAATGAATAACTTGAAAACCCGCTAATTCAAATATGTTAGACTGAAAAATTACGACTCCAATTGCGTACAACTATTGGTTCAGATTTATACCAATATTGTATCTTATTTTAAATTTTAATTCTGGATTTAAAATGAATCTCATAATTTACTTATTAATTACTTTAATTTATAGCTATAATATTTTGTTCCGATTTGTTTTAACATTCAAATATTTCCATATAATTTATGGATTCGTTACAACACTTATTTACCTAACCCTTTTCCACCAATATCCATTTCCATCAAATGCTATTTTCACCGATACTAGTTTCCTCTAAATCAATTTCTATAACATTACACGCTAATTCAATGTATTTTACATAATCTATTTCAGTAAAAATATTTATTAAAACAAATTTCACTTAAAATGTCCAGTATGGTTTTGTTAAAAAAAATATCTCACAATTATGAAAAATGATTAAATGAATATCAAAATTACTTTATTTTGGAACATTTTTTTTCTACACTTTTGATGTATACTAAGGCAAAATCAACAAATAATAATAAATAATAACAAAAAAATCATTAAAAAAATTTAGATATTTATATTATTTGTATAAAAAAGGATGGATGTAAATTATTTTTGTATTATAATAATATTTATATATTTAACATGAGATATAAATAATATTTTTAGTATATTATTTTATAAAAAATAATGCGCATATACTTGATGTACTTGTTGTGTTATAGGGATTTATTTGGCAGATACAGATATTGGTGGAAAAGGAAAAGGTAAAGAAGTTTTATAACAAGAATTCATAAATCGTTAGTGGAAAAATGTCCTGCTGGTTTACAGATAATGTCAACAATGCGTGTACAAGAGTTATATATTTCTGCGAAACGGTGAAACGTTGCAGGAAGAGTAGGCGTATAATATGGGGAAGTCCATAAAATTGTGTGCCGTTTTTCTAGAACCAAATCACGTGTTTTGGAATATGATATTGAGCTGCTGTGCACGATGGCTAAGTATTACTGCGAGTGATGTAATTCACATTCGAATGATTAAAATGCTTCGATTTCAGATAGGTAACAATTCACTGCGTATTATTATTAAAACTATAATAACATATTATCGTGTGTATACATAAATAAAAATTACGTTATAATATTATTATACAATATTATATTTTTATAGTATGCTAACAGTTAACATCTACTAATTAATACCATTTATTTTGCTTTTAAATATCTCATAATAGTTCCCATAAAAATTTAGCATTTATAGATTATTCTATTTTATTTTGTAAAAAAATGTTTATATATATATACATATATTAAATATATTCTATAATTTTCATGAACTTTATTTTATAAAGGAGTTAATGGGGACTATAGTTTTGAAACAAATAGTTTTTTTTTTTTTTATTGCGGCATTTATTACATTTTAATTATGCTCTTTTTGCATTTAAATATTTCTATTACTTTTTTCAACAATATTGTGATTTTATTTAACATATTTTATATCATTTCTGGGAACATTGGCATTAAATATTTCTAAACTAAAATTTAAATCGTTTCAAACTAGGCATAAACAGAGAATGTAGAAAGACAATAAATAAATACAATGTATGGATTGTATTCATTGATTCATTGAATGAACAAAACAACTTGAATATTTTTATCGCATTTAATAATGTCAATCTTTGTTTTTTTAATTTGATAAAATAAAATAAATATTTGTTTCTTTTTAACATTTTATAAATAATAATAATAAATAAACAATATTATTAAATAATAATAATAAATAATTAATATTATAAAATAATAATAATAACGAAAATTGTATTCCTCTAATGTTCGAACTTTATTATTTGTTTTAAAAATATAAATGACATTCATTATATTTATTATATATTCAGTAAAATATATTATAGACAATATAATTTAAGTCGAAGTATTATTATCTAATTTGATAGGTATACCTACACATTTTTAAACGAAAATCTTTTCGAGACAATGTATATTGTATGTTGCTTTATGTTTATATAAATATTATATATAGTATTATTTATTTATGGCTATGATCTATGAGCAACCATTTGACGCTATCCAGAAAAGTTGCACGTTATATAAATTCTGAATTTATATTGTACTTTAGTATTATTAATTATTACATTTATTGCTTATATTTGATGTGTATATTCTGAAATATTATGTATATAGTGTGTATCAATAATATTTAAAACATAATATGATAGCCAAATATTAATATTGAACGTGTTACATTATGTACATGCAAATTTTAATCATCATATTATAGTAATCTGAATTTTTTATAATTATCACGTAGTACCGTTCGACTGAGTCATCGAAATACCGATTTAGAAATGATTAGAGACAACGATAACTTTACTTAAACAGTTCATATAGGTAATATAACCAGCGCGAATGCACAATACATGGATATTATTATATTAATATTACCAACTATTGGCCTGTATCATTGTCCAATATATTATAGTGTCGTTAATCGTTGTATAGAAAGATAAATAATTAAAAATAAATCTGCCATAAAAAATGTGAAAAAGGAATTGTACATATTTGATCATTATCTAAACACGTTTAATATAAAAATTGAACACCATTATATTTCATATCTTTATGATGTCTTATTTAAACGCATACACTGTTGATAATTGAAGGGCCATGGTGTGTCATTTAATTTTTTTTAACCTATACAGGGTTATTAAACATACGTATCTCCAGAAATTGATGCGATTTAAAAAAAAAGTTTGTTATAAACAAGAGTTTACAGCATTTTATCATACTAAAACTATATTTTTCACAAAAATGGTTCTTTTAAGAACTTTACTTTTCGAATACGGAAATATTTACATTTTTAATTTTATATCATACATCAAAGTACTTATTTCTAATTAAAATTGAGGGTTTCCATTTTCAAAAAATGTATGGACCAAATATAAATTTATAATATAAATAAAATATTAATGTACTTGCCTAACAATTTGATGAAAAAATGTTTTATAGAAATAGCTAGTTGAAAATAATAGTTTTATTGAAAACAAAACAATTACTTGTTAACGTTAAAAACCAATATTGTGTGTTAAGATAATACTCTCGTACAGCTACACTCGTAAGTTTGTTTACCCGCGTAAAACGTTTTATTCCTGTAATTTTTTTCAAATATATGTTATAAGTTACGTATTGAAATTTTGTCAATAATTTTAACAATGTAATGCTTACATATATGAAAATAGTTACCTAAGAGTGTTATATCGAACGTCGTCAAACATCGTTTCAGTGGTGTTTCAATTGCTTGTGTGCCGATATCCAGCACTTTTGTGCGGCTCATTTTTTCAGAAAATCCGCTAAACACATGGCTCAATATCTTATGCCTGGAACCCGGCATGATGATCACTGGATAAACGCTGAAAAATTAAAAAATATATGTAGTATCTGAAGTATCTCATTAAAATACTTTGGTAAACAACAACAGTTATATGTTAACTTAACTTAATTTAAATTTTATTTAAACGACCATCCCAACAACTGAAAATTTAAAACTTCAAATGAAATAAAACTACCAACAAATGAAACAAATAATTATAAAATTATTGCAAAACATTTATAAAATGAAATTTTTAGACAAATGTGAAATTAAGAACTAATAAATATTTATAAAAACAATAGGTACTTACATTAATGCTTAAAATTTGACTTGAATAATTCATTTGAAATACGTCAATATAATAATTTTATATACATAGGTAACTATTATATTATTCTGGGTTATAAAAATAATAGGCTATTTTGTGAAGAGATATTAGAAATATGTTGGTGTCTAAAACTATAAAAGTTGATAATAAAAATCATATAGATATAAAAAAATGACAGTAAACGTAAATAAAGTTTCTATTTAATTGAAAGTTTTTATATGTATTACCTATATTACTATGATTATATCTAAATCTATTATAGTACATAAACAAAGTTTTCAAGAATTCGAGTAAAAGTAATTAGGTATACATGCGTTAGGTTAACAGTTATTTTATTAGTTTTTAATGTAATATTTTGATATTAAAAATAAATGTTACGAAATCGTTATTACATAAAGAAAACATTTTTTGTTTGGTGTTTTAGATTATTATTTACAAAAATGTATTAAATTTTTTGTTATTTAACAGGTATTAAAATTACATTCATTAAAATTAATCGACACGAAAAGTGATGAAATAATTAAACTAATTTTGAAAATGATAAAAGAACAGTAATGCATTTAAATCTTTATATCATATCGTATGCTCTTATCATTTTTAAATTTAATATTTGTTCAAAAGAAATAGGAAAAATAATTACAAGGAGTACGTGACTAATGAACACATCAATTAATATAATATTGATGTTTAAAAGCTATTAGCAAGAGTTGTGATGGTCATTTTTAAAAATAAACTATTTATGTAATTATATTATGTACATTTAATAAAACTCTTACCTATATATATTAAAAGGCATAAACGCAAATTGGTTCGGTACAGTTACTGGGAGCAAAGAACTTAAATTAACACAACTAACGTAATGCAATATATATTTTTATATTATTATTAATTAATCAAATACTCGGGAAACGTTTGGTCTAGAATAGGTATATATTATTATATATTATGTTATATCTAAATTGAAATATTATGTCAATATTTGCTTTTTAGACGCTTATTAAAAATAATTGTGCCTATAGATTTGAATAATTTTTAAATCTAAGCTATAACCACTTCTGTGGAATCTTTAGAGTAATGCCACTCTCAATAGATGGTAA
Organism: Chaitophorus viminalis; assembly: GCA_025469195.1. Lineage (NCBI taxonomy): Eukaryota > Metazoa > Arthropoda > Insecta > Hemiptera > Aphididae > Chaitophorus > Chaitophorus viminalis. Next base: position 56,385 of record JAIPRK010001262.1, read on the forward strand.
TAATTTTAAGTTACTGCTAATTATACTTTTTGAATAATCGAAAATATTTAAAATCGTCTGAGAATAAATCGTTATTTTATGCAATTTTGTAAAGATTTAAATTTCAAACGGTCATAAAAATGTTTCTTTAACATAATATTTTTTTATAGTTTTTTAAAGAGTTTCAAAGAGATTTTTTATGAATTTTCAACTACAAAATAACTCGCAAATTATCGTGATTTTACCATATTTTATACAAATAGGCATCTTTATAGGCTTATAAAAAAAATTTGAGTGAAACGATTTCCAATTTTTTTTATTTGCAATAAGTATGACTTATAATAAACTTTGTATGAAATTTTCAAAAGTTTTTGGACAGCTAAATATATTTTATCGGTAATTTAAATGTTTGTTGAAAATTTCAAGTGTATGCGGTTTTTGTTTTTGAGTTAGAACATTTTTTAAATAAAAGAGTTTATTAAAACGTGGTTTTGCTTAAAATTTCCTGTTTTTTCGTAATCTTTTATCGTTTTTTTCGACGTTTTTAAAAAGTAATGAAAAAGTTGCCTTTTTCATATGCTTAAGTACCATATAAATTCACTTTCCTTTCAGAAAAATTGCTGTTGAAGAAAATCGAAGCATTTTTACTGTCAAAAAAAGTGTTGCCAGACACAAAAAAGAAAAACACATCATTGTAAAACCAAGAGATTCCATCACTCCGTTGCAATCTAAAATAAATTCTAGAGAAGGGATATTGCATCGCATATTATGGAAGGTGCAGATTATGACTTTTTACCTATTTGAATATTATGCGTTAACGTCACAATTAAAACATACGTTAGTTGCATGTTAAAACTTTTATTTACGTGATGAAATAAATTAAATAAGGGTCAATGGAAATTTCAAAAAAAATTATTTCATTATAAAATATTAGTTGTAGTTGTGGCATGGCGTGGCGGAGTGCTCAGCCGCACCCGCTAATGAGTGCTGTGGTTAAGCTCCGTCCAGCGTCGTTAAAACCGGATGGGTGATCATCCGGGTTTTAACGACATTAACCATGCCACATATACACGTACGTGTTCCAAAAACCCACAGTAATAACAATCTATCTAATCCAACATCCAATGGCCTCAGTTGCCACGGATTAACTAATAAAAAAAAAAAAAAAATTAGTTGTAGTTATAATTATATTTTATAAAATGATTATTATTTAATGTTAGCACGACGGATCGTACATTCGTGAGAATCAAAATATAGTCATAATATATTACAAATTTATACCATCATAAAATACGAATATTTTAAAAATAATTTGATTCAAAAAAAAAAAAAATTGCCTTAATTATTCAGATAATATTATAAACTACGACTTATTGATCTTACTAAACATAATCGAATTCATCGATACATTATTCGATTATATTCGTCAGTCGTATAGATAAGATTTGGTTCTTAAACACACTTCACACAGAGAATAATGGAATAACCAAGTATCTATTTAGTCAAGAACATTTAATATAAACAAGTATAACTATATAACGACCGAACAGTCGTGTTCACTATATTTATAATATTCATTTAAAATAATCAAATATCAAATTTTATATTCGATTCGAAATAAAGTTAAAAGAATTTTTTTAACATTTGCTTTGTCATAGGATGATAAAAAATTAGTTTTAATAAAACAGTATAGTGCAATAAATATAAAATCTATTCTAAGGCTGTAATTTAGATTATTAACAAGTTAATTAGAAAAAAAATGGGAAGTTAATTGAACAAGTGGAAAAAAAAGGATTAGGTGTGTACTAAAAACTGATTAGTCTATTTGATTTAGTAGCTTTGTATGTGTACAACTTGTATTTATTATACATGTGCACACATACATTTATTATAATTTGTTATAAATAAGTATCTAAAAAGGAAAATGTTTAGAAACGCCCGCCGCAAGTAATCTTCACTTATCTAGTTTTATATTTTTTGTTATAGATGACTTATTTAACTGAAATAATAACGATGGTTAATAACATTTACACCGCATAAATAGCCGTAAACTATGTACTTCTATTTTAATAACTAGAAACACTAAGGTTGAATAAATATAACACGTGGATAGCGCAAAAGTACTTATTTTAACAAGCTAAAACCAAGACTAAAATTGAACAAAGTAGTATAATACGCACGGTGCGTAATGCTCCTAAATAATCGTTACAACATGAACCATTTAATATAAGTATGATATCATTCCCAAGATTTAAATTGATTATTACACGTTTCTTTCTGTATATAATGTGTCAAATCGCCAATATTCCAATTAAAATATTTAACTACGTGCTATTACTTAAATTACAGTTATGCAAACTAATTATTGATGAGGCGTATTATCACTATTATAAAACTGCCGTATACCGTTTATGGTATTCTAAAGGGATTATTATATTATTATACCGTTGAAAGAATTCGACGAAGGGACTATGTCACTGTGATGTCTGTGTAGTAATGTTATACAGTGTATATTATAACAGATTATTTGTCGATATTTGGCCTTTAGTCCTTTGTAGCCTACAGGTACGCGATCGCAGGGGTACTGAACTTCTAAAAAAGTACTCAGGTCAAATTATATAATACAACGGTCTTAACCCTCAAAGTATGTACAAGACGTCTATATGTACAATTTTATATATTATTTATTAGTTTATTACTCATGTATTAATTTATGTATTCATTAATAATGTGTCCGTTGAAATAAAATAATTGAACTGCAGTCATAATTTTAATAACACAAAAACAGGTCAGTTTTTTAGATAGGATTACGATATTATACACAGCATTAAATTGTGCAGAAAGACAATCTTATACAAAGCAAGACTTATTCAATAGTAAATCGTTATTGGCCTATTTAGGTACATCTGTGTGGCTGTGTGTACGAATGTGTACGTGCGCGGAAACGAGAAAATTTTTTTAAATGAAACGCATCGAATCACAAGTAATTAATCAATGAAAAGTTTTCATAGTAATTCATAGTATTCAGTAAGTTTGAAGTCATAACCAATCAATAGATGCGATATAAGTGTTAAGTGATTATTAACATTTCAGAATTAATAGGTCAGATTATCACCATTCGCTTATTTTCCATGGGGGTTACATATTGTTAAATATTATCTTTATATATATATATATATATACATATATTATATGTGTTTTATAGTCTTGATGTTATAATATGTTTTCAAACGCACGCGTGCCTAATCTCAATGAATGCCGCGCAGATTGAATAAATTAATCACATTTAGAATTATTACACATTATTAATTTAAATTAATGTATACGTTGTTGCCTTATAAGCACGTTAAGTTATTCAGTAACTATTATTACTATACCTCTCTGGCTCCCTATACTGCAGGTATACATGATTTATATAGATTATAGACTATAGAGAGTCGTCTGATGCAACATCACAGAATTACTAAAAAAAAATCATCTCATGGTCAACAAGCTTGTAATTTCGTCGAAACTAAATCTGTTAGTGCTTTAGGCACGTATACGGCCTTATGTTCTTTAAAATTACGGGTAAAGGTGATTTTCACATTCGGTAATAAGTTATATTAATATAATGTAAAGATCTTATACAATAATTAATAATATTATAATAATTATTTTAATTTATAATATCTTTAGCTCTATGAGTACAATATGAACAAATATAACTATTTTATAGATTATGAGATATTAGGTTTTAACTATTTATTTTTATTTTTAGCAGGAAGTAATGATACTTTTTACGGTCCAATTTTTAAAATAAAATATATGATTTTATGAGAGACTATAAATAAATAAGAAAAAAGAATTGGATGCTATGGTAATCATGGCGTCATTTTGATTTATTTTAGAACTGAATATCATTAAAAGTTTATAAATATCCTAATCTTTGGAGTAAAAATATTTTAATTGATTATATTGATTAAATATTTTATAATCTATAAAGCAGTATAGGGCGCTATCGTGCTGAGATAAAACGGTGATGAAAGTTTGCTGTTGTTTCGCAGAAAAAGGACCCAAAACGTTACAAACAGCCAATTATCAATAAATAATAATTATAAATTGATTAAGAATCTAGATTCTATTCAATTATTATTAAAAATTAAAATGTACTTGAATATGATCGAAAAACGAATTTTATTTATGTCACACTAGTTTTAAAGAAATATTCGATTTAGTTGTTTAGTATTTTGAATATTATATAAAATAATTATAAGAACTTGAATGTAAATCTACAGTTATAAGTCTATCTATTATAAGTTTATCTATTTACATAGATTATTGGATCTCTATACATATTAATTATGTAGTTAGATCATAAATATAAATTGCAGAGTTTTGAGGTACATTCTTTAGTTAAAATTTTTATTCTGAAATAACTATTTGTTTTACGGGATCTTATTAAAATATACTGTTTGCAATTCTAAATTATGAGAGTAAATTCGTAAATTATTCAAACTATAACTTGAAAATTTAAAATACCAAATTATTTATAAACATTCAAGCTTTAAATTATAATACTTATAGTTGAATATTTTAAAATTCATTATTTATTATTTATAAATAAAATGTAGGTATGTAATGTTTAAATTATTCAAATATGTAGATGTATTTTATTATTAATATGTTGTAATTTTATAATCCTTCTATGTATGTATTATATACACTAACTATATCTAAAATATCCAAAGAAAGTCTTAGCTAATAATAATATTTATTACAACTTTTAATTTTAAAAATATTCTTAGTGGCCCACCCATATCTATACGTCTATTAAACCAGTTAATACCATATGACGTATTCGACCGTATTTAAATTCATCTTTACAATCTATCTAATGGCATAAACATTATTTTTTCAGAATTTATTATTTAAATAATAAACGATGCAAATTGACAGTAACGATATTTATATTCATGAATCCACAGACAATAATATCTTTCGTTATATTTCAATTGATTATTTTGAATTATGTATGTATACTACATATGTGGCCTATACAATATATACTTATACTTTATACACATATGTAAACCTTTAATTAACGTAAATATACAAATAACAAATATACGATGGCATTTGGGTAAGTAATCAACAATTGTAATTAATTTTAAATATGTGTTTTGGTCGCAAGTATTGAAAAAACAAAATTGATTTTTTAGAAGTGGTATACTATCGAACTTCAGTCTATACAGGCTATCGAGTGCTTATTAAAAAATAAAATATTTATAATTTATTATCAATTGGTGTGCGCATTATACAATATACATAAATATAATGAAAAAAATTATGTATTTAACAGCATGATAAATATTGACAATCAAATCGTAATAACTACTAAACATACATTTTTTGAATGATCGTATAGAATATGATATGTTATTGGAATTTAAATTTTTAAAATAACGTTTTTAAATCGTTATGGCTAAACACATGTGAGGGCAAGTATTTTTGACAAGCAATAAGAAACGTTTTAAAATAGGTAATTGGTAATTATAATGCATATCCTTGATTCTGTTAATATTATTATAAATTGTTATATATATGAGTTAAAAAACATTTTAACAGTCGTATTTTAAAATTTTCGTGGGGGCAAATATCGTTTGAAAAGAATAGGTTCACGAAGAATTTACATATAATTTGTATAAATGTCTAATATATGAATAGTTTACCAATTTATAAACAAACGAATACACCATATGCATTAACATTAATGAAATATATTTGTATAAATCCCCAACAAACCCAGACTGGATTCGTTATATTCACTAAAAAAAAAAAAACCATAAAACTTAATATTATTACAAATGTCATTATTAAATTACCATAGGCTACGGAATTTTGATTTAAATATTCACAATACTTTATGAATTTATAATACTGTAAAATGTTGAGGCGTAGAAATAGTAAGAAAACATAAAATGAATTCTCAATAACTCCAGACTTAGTAAATTAGTAAAATAAAAAAATGTATTTACAAATTTTATGTAGGTATTTGTTTAATATTCTAATAGTAATACTACTATAATACTATTATAGTATAGAATATAGTTACCGAGATTATATATTGTAAATTTATCGATAATCATTTAAAGTTATTGTTATTTGATAAAATAGCATCTTAGAAGAAAAATAACACACTGAAAATGGTTTATAAGAAATGAAATATATATATTATATGTAACGAAAAAACCTAGAAATATTATGTTAATTACTGTGAAACTTCATCATCAGTGCTAACTTGAAAAGCAAAAAAAAAAATAAAATGAGGCCGGCCACATAAAGAGATCAAAAGATAAAAACTACGACAAACAAAATATTCATTAGGTAGACTGAATGAAAAAAAGGCATAGACAATAAATAAAGTAAGGTCTCGTCGAAATTGATCAAGGGACAAAAATATACACTGCCCCGAAGATCAAAAATTTAGAATAGGGGAAAATTCAATAAAAATGTCTACATGGGTTTTGAGTTAATACTGTTGATATTATAATTCATATTAAAAAAAAAAATAATAATAATAATAATAACAATAATAATAATTAAAGATATATTAAATAAACGGTACAAAATTTGTAAATAAAGCTACCTTCATACTTCATAAACATTAATTTGCACAATGTTTTTATGTTTGACATATTTTTTTTCATTCATAATTTATATATTATAGCATAATCTATAGATTGAAATCGAAGTCCAAGAGGAAGGAATCATAATTAGAAATTAGAATAGTCGAAAATGTCATGTTATCGAATGAACATTGTTTCTAAAAGATTTCAAGAGAAATGATTGTTTTTTCGATACAATGTAAACAATTTTGACCGTTAGAGGTTCGGAACTTCGGGTCTCGGGTAATTGAGATTTCCCTGTACTATTAGATTCCATTAGTATGTTTTACGATTCGATTGTTTGTTTAAGATAATTTATTAGGTAGAAAAATATAATTTATACGAGCAATAAACAATAAAACGATACAAAAACACGTTTTAGCTGTGAAAAAACGTTTAGAAATGAAAAAAATCGACCTACGCATTTGAACATTTTTATTGCATCTGAATATCTGATCTATATAAACCAGTTTGATAAATTGTGCATAAAAAAGTAAATTATCTACTCAAATGTTATTGTGGGTACTTTTCTTTGATTTATGTTTTATGAATAATGAATCAACGTTATAAATGTGTAATCTATAAATTCTACATTATCTAGTCAGCTCAAAAATTGGTACTGTTTCTTACATTTTTAACTAGTAGTATAACTAGTATAAGTTTCATCACGAAACTCGGGTTGTTTTTAGATATAAATGTAATTCAATTATTAATCAATACGATTATTAGTATTATTATTATTTCTTATACAATTATAATTATTCTAGTTTAACAAGTATATAATTGATTTGTTGTAGTATAAAGTTTAATTGAATATATCATTTGAATAGACAATGCATTAAACTGTTTCTTTTTCATAAATAAGTAAGTCTTAAAATAAATATAATAAGTTTACCCATAATATTACATACAGTTTCTAGAACAAATCTTTTAAACAATGTACGTACCGATACACGTTATCAGATTATTCATACTGAAATGGTTATAGTATTAGAATAATAAGATAAAAGTATACGTATGATTACTGTTACCGATATGTATCATACTAATCAGTATTAATTTATGTAAGTAAATCGGTCATGTATTATATCATAGACAAAATAAAAAACATTTTTTCAAATTTCTTTAACTTTATAATGTATATATATTAAATTTTAGATTCTGAACGGAGGTTATACAATGATGAGTGTTTTTTTTAGATTCTGAACGGAGTGATGGAATCTATTGGTTTTACAATGATTTGTATTTTATTTTTTTTGCATCTGCCATCTCGTTTTGGAGCAGTAAAAATGCTTTGATTTCCTCAAACAGCAACTTTTCTGAAAGGAAAGTAAATGTAGATAGTATTTGGGTAAGTCAAAAATCAAACTTTTTCAATACTTTTTAACAGCGTCGAGGAAAAATTACGAAAAAATGAGAAATTTGACTGACACAAAATACTTGAAAATTTAATAGAAGATTCCACAGAAGTTGTTGTTACTCTTGTTTAAAAATTATTCAAATCCACCCGACAATTATTTTTTATAAATGTTTGAAAAGCAAATATTGAAATAATATTACAATTCAAATTTAACATAATATATTATATATACCTAATCTAGATTAACAAATCATTTTCTTTTAGATACTACAGTTTTCGTATGCACAGATATATAACTATAGCATTGCATTCAGATATAACAAATTATTTATATAATATATTTAATAAATATGCAATTAGATGTAAGTAAAATAAAATGTGTTAAAAAAAAATATGTATAAAAAAAGTTGTAATTATAAAATTAAAAAATTGGTAAAACCTTGAATGATACCTTCTTAATATAATCAAGACGAGTTAATTGGCCACTTTCATATTTTGCCATATTTTGTCTTAAATAATTTTCTTTTTCACATACCATCATCCGTCTGTTTTTATTTACATGAATACTTCGTTGTTTAATATAAGTTTCTTTTTGTACATTTTTTAAAACATCTATAAATTGGAATATATTCGGGTGTGTTGAGTAAAACATACTATTAAACTTGGAGTGGATGGCTTTACAACTATTCGTAGTTCGAATTATAGAACATGAATACATTGCCCACACAGTAGGCGGGAAGTCACAATCAAGCTTTATGTAGGTATGTATTTAATATATAATCGGAAAATTGCTGTAATATACTGAAATATACTGTATACACCAACAACACGATCCAAATCAAATTAAAATTATTATTTGCTTTAAAGTGCGTGCTGTCGTTGAGATCATACGAATAACTAATAACTAGGGCCCGGAATTGTATGTATTTGCATATTTCTATCTATTTATCTAAAAAGTAGCTAGGTAAGATAAAAATTTGAATCTTAACCTAATGTGTTGATATGCAAAATTAAATTTGGCATATTTTTGCATATTTGGACCATTTTAAATTATTGTGCATATTTCAGCGATTTTCTGAAATATAATGCATATATAGAAAAAAAATAGTATGAAGTACTATTATTATGTGCAAGACTTACGTCAATTCAGTGTATCATGATCAATGATCATGAAGTATAATTTGATATGGGTTATAATAATAAAATATAATAAGATAAAGTTTATTACTACGATAAAACTTGGTAACGAAAAACTAGTATCTACCTAATGGACTAATGGTTTAGTTTTTATACGACCGTGCTTCGCGATATTGTGTATTCGTTCGAGTGTTCGACTATTTGTGTTTCTTAAATTAAAATGTCACAAGTACAATCGTCTGTTCGTAAATATGTTGCTGAATTTGGAGAAAATATTTTTGCATGTGACGGAGGAATTCTTTTTTGTAAAGTATGTAAGATTAAAGTCAATAGTGTAAAGCGCTTTACTGTTACACAGCATTTGAAAACGGATAAACACATCCGTGCTGTTCATAGGAAAAATGAGAATAAATCAAAATTTCAACAATTATTGCCAAATATACCGGACAAATCTATGTTCGCCAAAGATTTATGCAACACATTACTACTAGCAAATATCCCTT
>JAIPRK010001262.1:66107-80258 GCA_025469195.1 Chaitophorus viminalis
AACGTACAAAAATATTGTAAATACATTTTAGAATAAATTTTTCTATTTAGTATAGATTATTTAATGAATTATATACATTTTAAAACTAAATAAATTTATTAAATTTTCATTTTTGTTTGCATATTTTCGCATATTCTTGCATATTTAAAGTGCATATTTTAAAGATATTCAGTGCATAAATACATGCATATTTCGTACGTTTTTTGTGCATATAATTCCGGACCCTACTAATAACACATATAAGATAAAATCGGACGCAATTCATGTGGTCGTTTAGATTTAGGCGGACGCAATTCATGATGAACGATGTGCATTCCACCTCCTGCTGTACAGCAGAGCGAGTCCCCATCCGATTCTTTTTACATATTTATATTGTATAAATGAATCATCTTAATGTATCAGCTTTAATTAAACATGCGTATGTTTAACAATGGTATCAGTATGGTAGTATATAAATATACTAGGTTGTAAATACTATTATTTATAATTAATGGTAATATATTTGACACATATTATACTTCTTATTATATAGTACGACTATATCACGTCCATATAAAACCATATTTGAAAAAAAATATATTACCCCTCTATAAGGCAATAAGAAAATATATGCATTCTAATAACAATATTCATATTAGGGTTACTTTCCTTTGTTTTTTTAACAATTAAACTGCTTAAAATAGACTTATAAGTTATAACTATGTACGCAAAATTTTAGTTATTTCATTGTCTTAATTTTTTTTTTTTAAATAAAACATCCAATTAACAGAAAAAAATTTATTCCCAAATGTACCTAAGACAAATAATATAATACCTATAAGCTTTACATAAAAAATAACATTTTAATGTGATCATAGTACCTACGTACACTGTATACATCTAAAACGATGTGTTTGAATGAAATACGAGTATTCTGACATACGTATATAATGTATATATTTTTCAATTAATCAATAAATACACAAAACACTAGATACAATTTACGTACCCGAGTTCAATATGTTATATATAGCATAAGTCGTTTACGAAAGTGTATTATAAGTATGATATTAATTTTAGTATATCTCGACTTTAATAAAATATTTTTTAATATCGCCGGTATTCGAATGAAATCGATTCGTTTCAATCCAACGATATTATTGAATTTTTACGTGGCCAAATGTAGAACATTTTAAATAATAATTTAGACCATAAGCGAACAACCGAACGATGTGTTCGACTGCATGGAACTACATAAAAATTAAAAACAAAAGAAAATACATTTTGTATACAACGTAAACAATAAACATACGGGTAACAGAAATAAAAACCACTAGCCTCAATGTACTGTATCTACGTATATGAGTATGCCCGACACCGTACATATAATATTACAGAGGTAACAAACCGTTTAAACTCAATGCCCACACGGCTTTTCTGAAATGCGTTTTGGTTAATAAAAAATCTACAGTTTTATACAAACATCAACGGTGGATTAAAACGTACACCGCACAACCCCCTGAAGTGCTGTCCAACGTCCGAAGGAGCTTGGCAAGTGGTCATGATGAGGTTTAAAAAAAAAATTTCTCACAAATATATTAACAAATATAAAACACCATCGTACCGATTCGAGGCATTGGAGAGTTCGTGTCAGTAGCTTCTAGGGTAAAGGACCTATCCGGAGAGCTACTACACTGCACTACGGGGGATCATTTAAGTACAATACGTATGACGGCGGTTTCATATCGCGACCACAAGAGCTTTTCGCGTGCTGACTCCCGAGTATAATATTATACTAATTATTATACGTATATATTATTGTAGAACTACCACGTTCGTTTCGAAACCGCCAGTATGTTATAGCAGAAGCCAATACATATACATTTTTTTAAATTCATTATTACAGGTATACGCATAAATAATGCTCTGTACGGACTGTACGGGGTCATCAAAAGTTACTAAAATAAAAAATAAAATCTACGCGTAACGAATGTTTACTTAGTAATACGTTTCATGATAAACGTTCGTATTAGAACAGACACAGACACAGACACAGTGCAAAACGTGAGCAAAAACTTATAATATTTATGCATATTATATCTATTTAGTACACGATATATATACGAATACACGTACAATCGTTGCATATATATTATAACAATATAACTGTTATAAGAATAAAATTTGCATATTTCAATATTTCATGTACGATAGTGTAGATAATATGTATTATTATTGTTGATGATAATTGGGTGAGAAGGGAAAATAATTTACAGAGATAAACGCCTAAGCACCCTCAGATTTGTTATCGTGGTTTCACATATTGTTTCGGTGTTGCCCGTTTTCCAATCAATCGTTTTATTTTTCAATCACGATTTTCATCGATTTCAGAATATGAAATGTACCTAGTATATAATATAGTGTTTTACTTATCAAAATTACATTGTTGTCTCTTACGATAATACATACTATTATGTCCATGTATAGAAATCGGTATAACTCTGCAGCGGCTATATAATCCAGTGTCAGCGACCCCCTACCAACATTTGACCCCGATCCAGCGCGCCTACACGAGTCTAACCTAACCTAACGGCGGAACACATTACGGTGCATGTAATATATTATAATATATCAGGGTGCGATTGACGCGGAATGGATTGAAATTATTATATTATTATACTTACTGAACGATGCGAATACTGCGGTTATCGACGCGGTGTGGTAAAGTTAAACGCGGTCAAGCGAGTTGGTGTACATTTCGAGTTTTCTCTCGTGCTGGTATAGAAACTCGGCTGTAACGAAGCCGACCCCAAAGTGTGTAACGCGTCGTCGGTCGAACGGGGGTCGGAAGATACGTCCGGCAAACGTCTACGATGACGTATGCGGTGATCGCGTCGTCGTCGTGCGTGCGCGTGCAAATTATTACGACTATTGTGTACCGGACGTTGTTGGTTTTTCCCTTATGTACCCGGTTTGGCGCGCGGCCGTGTGAAAATGTACCGCGGTTGACGATGTTTCCGTGAACGTTTCGCACAACTTTTGTTTTGGTTGTTTCGCGGCGGCTATAATACCAGACTGCATATCGTAGGTACTGCGGGGACCCGAAAAAATCGATTCGCACGAACGTTGCGCCGTGATGTCGTCCCGCGAGGTCGCTCGTCTTGTTCATGCGCAACGGTGTATCCATATTATATGCACGCACGGACTGATATTTCCTTCGTCGGCCAGATGGCTTCATCGTATTGTATGTGTAGCTGCCGATTTGTCGCTGGCGGAAAAATCGAAAATTATTTTCTGTACACTGCAAACGCGTGCACACCGATCCGCCAGCGGTTTTTCGGCGAATTCGTTTCGTACAATGCGTTTGAAATGATATGATAATGTTGTTACATCGTATTGATAACTATTGATCGCAAATGCGTGAAACATGATAATGTGAGATCATCGGTTGATCTAGGTTCCCGTATTTAAATGTACAATGCACGTTCCGAGATGTTCGAGATGGAAATTTCCACGACTTGTCACATACGAAAGTAATATAATATAATAATATTAACACACTGCTTATTTGTATGTATAACGTTTTAGTCCTTCTGTACATTGTAAAGAAAATACTTAGAACGTAGATAATATGTATACGTTTATTTTATATTTCATATAAATACAACAATATTTCCTATATTGTTCATTATATTATAGTTGAAAATTTCTTCGAGTAGGGTGAGAAGGTGGAAATGGTCCTAGAGCGGTACCTGTTCTAAATTGGGTCCTGCGTACACTCCATAAAGAGTTTATTTAAAATTGAATTTGTATACTTATTAATATATATATACGCACTATAAAGCTTACTAAATACTAAACCTACTATACTATATTAACTAGGTATACATATGTTTTGATAAACATACGAGAAATCACATCCTACCCGTCGTGTTATGGTAGTTATGTGCAGCAAATGTTTTCCGGTACGAAAAATTGCAGTTGTAATTCGCATAAGCTGCAGTGTGAACGAAACGAGTATGATTGGTAATGAAAACTACATTGACAACTATATAACTAACTACATTTACAACTACCATTGCAGACTGCAGTAAACTGATCACAACTAGTATTTATAGCGATATATTATAATCTATTACGATTCTCACTTCGCTCAGGGTCCTATACGTAGCGCATATGTTACCGAACATTTTGACATTTAGGAAATTATGACAATTTCTAATATGGTAAGGAAATGATATCATTGCTAACGATAGAAGGCGATGATATATACATTACATACAGTTATTACTTGATAGGAACTTATTAATACTTATTTAGAAAATCAGTATAATTATTTTAATATATTGTAATCAACAGTCAGTTTAGTTTTGTTTTAGATATTTTACTATAATTTGAGCATCTATACTAAATATTACGCTTTGTTATGATTTGACATTCAAATGCTGGCGAATTTCATCACAGACAGAGCCATCTATTGTATGCAGCTTTAACATTGATATACACAATTGAGTTTGTATAATGTACATTATAAGAGTACAGTGGCGTAGCCTTGGAGAGGAAGCAATGGGCTATGGCCCCCTTTATGGGTCGTATTAATGTATTTATTTATTTATATTTAATATAGTTATACTTTATTTTATACGTTTGAACATTTTGCGGCGGGTTAGTGCTCTTAATTCTTATCAATTTATTTGATATCTTCTCTACATCGTGGTATTAATGTGTTAGGTACATGCATGGTTGGGTAATAAGATACTATACGGTTAAGAATTTTTAATAGCCTTAGAAGTAGCGGTTACTTGTTTTGTTTTCCTTACACATTAACTTTTGATCAAATTTTATAATGTAAAAAAGAACGGGTGGGCCTCGCTTTGCTGTACAGTTGGGGGTGGAGTGCAGCTCTCGTTTATAGGATAAGTCATTATTACAATGGATTTGTTAAATTTAAATGCAATGAGAGATATCATTGTATACGAATAACGATTCTAAACGGAGTTAATATATTTGTCTAAAATGTGTATATAATAATATAGTATATTTTATATTTAAATTGAATTATAATGCAATAGTATGCAATTTCGTAAAAATTTAAATTTCAAATAGTCATAAAATTTTTTCCTTTAAGTCCGGTAGAACTTTTTTTATAGATTTATGAAGAGTAGCTTATGGATAACCTAGTGTAAAAATTTTGAACCTTAGTTATAGACAGAAAAATTTTTATGAATTTTCAACTACAAAATAACTTGCAAATTATTGCGATTTTAACATATTTAATACAAATTTTAACTTTATGGGCTTTTAAAAAAATTTTAACTACATTTTTTAAAAATGCTCTAACTCAAAAACGAAAAACCGCAACAACTTGAAATTTTCACCAAATCTTTATATTGATGTTCTCTATACGTGGTTAAGTTTTCAAAGTATTTTGACATATTTTGACTTATTTATAGACAATTTAAATTTTCGATTTTTGTAAGTTTTTTTTTTTTAAATATAAATAAAATTTTTTGGCTGTCCGAAAACTCTTTAAAATGTATTAAAAGATTAAATATAAGTTACACTAATTGTAACTAAAAAATATCGGAGATGGTTTCACTCAAATTTTTTTTATAAGCCCATAAAGTTCAAATTTGTATAAAATATGTTAAAATCGCGATAATTTGCAAGTTATTTTGTGGTTGAAAATTCATAAAATTTTTTCTGCTTATACTTAAGTTTTAAAATTTTAACACTAGGTTGTCCATAAGCTTACCTTCAAAAATATATAAAAAAATTTCGATCAGACTTAAAAGAAACATTTTAGGACTGTTTTAAATTTAAATTTTTACGAAATTGCATTGAAATTCAATTTAAATATAAAATACTATATTATTATATACACATTTTAGACAAACATATTAACTCCGTTCAGAATCGTTATTTGTATACAATGATATCTATCATTGCATTCAAATTTAACAAATCCATTGTAATAACGACCTATTCTATAAACGAGGTACACTCCACCCCCAACTGTACAGCAAAGCGAGGCCCACCCGTTCTTTTTTATTTTTTTGTCTAACGACATCATCTTTTGGAACAGTAAAAATGCTTTAATTTCCTTATAAAACAAATTTTTTTGAAAGGAAACCGAATGTATATGGTACTTAGTTATGTCAAAAGTTAAAAATTTTCAAGTTTGCAATAGCGTCAGGAAAAAATATAAAATAATGACGGAAAACGGGAATTGTTTAACGAATTACATTTTTTTATATTTTTGAAGTATTTTGAATTTTTATCTATTTATAGACAATAGAAATTTTCGATTTTTCTAAGTATTTTTGTTTGAAATATCGATAAAAAGTGTTTTATAAAGATATTACTTATTAAAAATATCAACTAAAAAATTCTTTTAAGGTTATATATATTTGAATTATAAAACATGTGTTTAACATCAGCAACCTATAATTACTGTAAAAAGTAACACATTTTTTTTTTATATTTAAATTATTATACTTATTTATGATACATACTTTTTTTTCAATGTTTAAAAATAATTAACATATTATAATACACAAATTATATACAAATCATTATGTTTAATATAATAATATATAATTTATAATATGATATAATTATTATATGTAATAACCACCATTTTTTTTAAATTAATAGAGCCTTGGATACAATAGCTTATGGTTATTGGTTATTTTTCTATCTATAGAACAGGCACCGGCAACCCGCGGCCCTCGGAACTTTTTGCTGCGGCCCTCCAAATATATTTCATGGTGTTTAAAATTTCAATTTTAATAATTATTTTTAAACTTTTAAATTTTCTCTACTAATGTATTTAATTAAAAATTAGTTAATAAGGACAACAGCAATGTTAAACTCATAATATAATTGTTGCTATATGTAAATATATTAGTATTAAATGTTAAAATTATATTTTTTAATATTTTGATTTTGTATGCGGCCCTTCATAAAAAACTGAAACAAATCATGGCCCGCGTAGGTAAAAAGGTTGCTGACCCCTGCTATAGAACATAGTAGTGTTTTAATTTCTGAACGTAATGATGTTGATGGGGATACATTATAATTTATAAGTAAACACTAACGGTTGGAAAATGAATGCATTCTGCTCTGAGGGTTTTTTCTAAGACATATGGATTCTTGTTATTTATGATTTTGTTTTATTATTATTACTTTCAGTAATGAAATAAATAATCGATTGACTGAATATTATTGTTTAAAATTTTACCCGTTTTTCATTTTTATATGGCATAAATATTACATTGTAAAAAAAGTGTCTTATTTAAAACTATAATTGAATTTCAGCACTGAGTTCTTGATGGTCTGTACCTTGGCCTTTATTGTATTGAAGGCTAACTGAGCATTGGTTTGTTAGCTGTTTCTTAATTTCATTGTTAAGAAATGTATAGTATAAATGTTATATTTTTAGTAGATTATATTATGTACAACCTTCTAAGATTTTAGTACTTTTTATTTATTAGATATATTTAATATGTATAGCAATATAAGTATAATGATAAAATAAAATGAAATAATTTTATATTTTAGTAGGTGTATGGAGATATTGTATTTTACATATAAATCCACAGATATCAAACAATAAATATATAAAATTAATTCGCTTCACACCAAGAAACAGGAACACATATTATAATAAATTCTAGAAATTACAGATACTTAATAAAATGCACATGCAGGAGTTTTAAATAAGTAATAAACAAGAACAATAATTGAATCGGTGAGTGAAAGAACAGTAACTAGTCCATATTCAAAATGTATTTTTCGAACTATTACTGTTCTTTCACTCACCGATTCAATTATAATAGCAATATTTTATGATTTTCATGGGAGTTCTCATTTTACATGACTATTACACGTACATCATCAAAAATAAAATAAAATATCGAATTGGTGTTTAAAACGCAGATAACTGAAAGGTACGAAGTATTATCATTTTTTTTTTTTTTAACTAAAAAAATATAATATTTAATTTGTAGTTTTTTTTTACAATAAGTAATTTTGATATTTTTATGTATAAAGGATGGTGTAGAGAAGCAGGTGCCCGTGAAACTACTGCAAATGAGAGCTTAGTTTCTTAGCGCTTATTTTTTCTTGAGTATTTAATAAGTCACGTAACCAGTTGTGTGTAAAGTGCCGAAATGGGTTATTAGTAAGTCTAAGAGAGGAAAAAGATTTATTTTTTTTTCATTTATTCATGAGATTTTAACATTAAATTATAATATCTCGACAATTATATAGATGAATCTGAAATAAATATAAGTTGGTAAAGATCATACTCTAAAATTCGGAGGCCTGATTGCAGAATAAAATTTAGTGTATGTTTGGTTATATTAACATTGTTAGTTGAAAGAGCGTCAATAAGGGAAAAATTAATACCAGAGGTGTAAAAGAGTCTTTAGCCATGAGATCTTTGAATAGAGAGAGATGGACTATTTATGAGTAGGTCAGTAGGTGTTGGAAGTCACAGTACTCTTCACCACAGTTGGGTAGGGGACAATACGTACTACTGATGAGTCCCAATTCAAACAAGTGGTGTGGACCAGGATGTTTATAATGACCTATAACCAAAAGCATAGGACTCTGATAAGGAATTCCATTCCAGCTTCCATAGCCTCTGTATGGATGTGCGATGTATAGTGATTAAATCTATAAAGGGACACCACAGTGGGCCCGAGTAAGACTGGTTGGTGGTGATGCCATTAACGAATCAACGTGCTCATTACCATTTATGCCTATATGCTCTGGAACCTATAGGAAGGAAATAGAGAATGACCGGATTTTGAGGGATAATAGTAATGCTCAGATTTTTAGAATTAAGGGGGAGCACTTAGAAAGGAAGGGATTACTGACGATTGTTAAAATATTGGCTTGAGAATCAGAAACAATAAGAAATTATCCGCAGAGGAGAAAACTGTGGGGAAAATTGTGGGGAACAATTTACAATTTTTTTTAGTTGCGATAATAATTACTTATTTTGAACCTATTACTTATTGCTATTAGTTATTTTCAAGAGTTTTTGGACAGCCAAATTTTTTTATCGCTATTCAATAATAATAATAAAAAAAAAAAAATAGAAAAATCGAAAATTTAAATTATTCATAATAGGTCAAAAAAAGTCAAAGTATATCGAAAACTTATCATGCATAGAAAATACTAATATAAACATTTGGTGAAAATTTCATGTGTTTGCGTTTTTTGGTTTTTGAGTTAGGTACAGCAAATTCCAAAATTCGAGATGATTATTGTCAATCTAGAATATTATATATTATATTTTGTATATATCATTATGTTAATATTCGCTATTCAAATATTGAAATATATATAACATTAATAGAATTTGTTTAGTTAGTATATACTTAGTTACATCATTAGATTATACTTTTTATCGATATTTCAAATAAAAAAACTTAGAAAAATCGAAGATTTAAATATTGTCTGTAAATAGGTCAAAAGTCAAAATACTTCGAAAATATTTTTAAAAAATGTCATTTGTCAATAAGTGGTTTTGTGTAATAATTCCCGTTTTTTCGTAATTTTTTTATAATTTTTTTTGATGCTATTAAAAAATATTGAAAATGTTTTATTTTTGACATGCCCAAGTACCATTTTCATTTACTTTCCTTTCAGAATAGTTGCTGTTTAAGGAAATTGAAGTATTTTTACTGCCCCAAAACGTGATAACAGACACAAAAAAAAAAACTGGTGGTCGTCATGAGACAATTATTTTTATTATTTATCTAAAACGGTTGACTGGTGGTGATAGGTTATTATATTTAGTTCGGTCATTCAGTATAAGTATTAGAACAACAACAAACAGCTGCTGATTTCGATTTCCCGCTATTTTTATGTTTATAAACCTTATTTATACCCTGGTCGTCACGAGCGTTATGTTATCAATATTTACGCGGCTGGGTAGGTGTGACCTCTGAAATATATGTGGACGTGAATGTATGTTAATTATATGTATAAAGAGTAAAGACTAACAACCGTTAGGTAATGTTTGTCTGTCTGCAATCAAGGTTGTTCCAGTTATACAACGTTTATAATCTGGGCAGGTTTGCTAAACAAGCAGGTGCATGATGATATCGCACCAACTTATATTATAGACCCGCCTAATATTTTAATTGTAGACAAACTACCTCACCAAATTATGTTAGACTTAAAAACGTAATGCGTCGCAATCGAGCTCGCATAACCCAATAATATAAAATCCTGTAGTTTGTTGTATCTAAATAAAATAAAAATCTGTGTAATTAGCTTACTTATTAAGTACCTATTATCATTTATAATTATATCATAGTAAACATATACATAACACATAGGTATGAAAGTAGTAAGTACATTATATAGTTGTTTATTTTATTATAGAAATTCGTTCGAGCCGCTAATGAGTTATTTATCGTTGTTTTGCGGGACTATACCAATAAAATAAATACGGCTTTGCTTTTTTAATCATGAAACCGTATTTCAAATAAAAGAACGTAATGGTACAAGATAAAATTCGAGGCTGAGGATGACGAAGACTAAGAAAAAATTTAATATTAATACTGGCTAGTATAATTATTCACGTATAAGTTTAATTTATTAACATTATTATTATTATTTATTTATCAAGGTGGATTTATATTTATCCCTCCACTTTGGTACCTATAGTTAAGGTAGTTTTAATAGCACTGTGTAAGTAAACACAATTATTGTGCTATTCAAGTAGCAAGTTGTTATGTCTGTGGAATAATTATAAATCAGAATATAATTATCTAGTTATTATATACGATATACCTGTCTTATATTTTAACTATCGAGTTATAATTGACTATTTTGAAAACTAATAAAATAGAAATAATCTAATAATATCTTATATATGGTATCAAGAATTATAAATACTGATAACTAATAGATAGACAGAACTAGAATGTAAGATTGTAAGGTGTTATGTTTAGAAACCTAAATAGTATATTTGCTCAAGTCCTTATACATTCAAAATTTCAACATATGATTGAAATTAAATTATTATATAATATCAAATCCAGTAGTTTTAAAAAATAAAAATAAAAAATCCCGCCCACTTTTGCGAGACGTGGGTCAAATATAAAAGTGGTTTTTACTTATGTTTTTATCGATACGCGGCTGAATACATATATTTAACGTATCGTATATTCGTATGGTCACTGGAGAGTAGTTAAACTTTTTAATCAGAGCGAAACGTGACGAGAATATTTATTAGGATTTTAGGATTAGTAGGATTATGATTATTTACCAATATTGGATTTCTTATAAAGTGATATCTATATATCGTCAACGTAATTTTAAAATGCTATACTAAAATAAATAATTAATTAAATGGCATAGCTGACTGTGAGACGTATATTATAGAAGCTGGTGGTCGGTAATATTTTTATACAACTTCAGTCCTTCTGCGTCTTAACAATAGAAAACGTAAAAAATAATACGATTATAAGTTTATAGTTTCCCCGAGAAAAAAAATTCCTGTTACTCGTTCGTAAAATTCCTAATGATATTATAATCTTTAAACATATTTATAGGGCGATATCAGTTTGTATAAGATCAACACATAATTTATTGACCATATGCGAGGAAATTCTATTGGCAACCCGTAGGTATATAATTTTTTTTTTTTTATAATGTATTATTGTAAAAGCGGCAAAATATCTACACACACTAATAGGTACTTATGAGATCGTTAAAAAGTATGTCAGTCATTGTTACGTTCATCATGTCAACTTTTGTCAATATAATACATAATATATAATATACCGCTGGGAGAGATATTTTAGGAGTTTTAAGATTAATGTTGAAAGCCGCAACGTGTTTTCGGAACATTGGACTAGAGGGGAAAAAACCCGCCTAAAACCACTTTTTATGTACATAATATGCGGCGTCGCTGTTCAAAGATTCAACAATATAAACTAATACACAAAACCACCTTTTGAGCTCGTCTACCACTCGTGTCCATTAGTATATGTTTTTTGGACAACACTAGTCACCGTTTACACGCGCCGACACAGTATATTATATTAATTTATTTTGAATGTGCTCTTTTTAGTTTTAGTCTTCTTTTTTATCTTTTTTTTTTAATTACGCACAGAAATTTGTCTCTGACCTTCGAACATTATATTAGTATATGTATATCGCATGTATCGGCAATTTTTTAACGCCTACCATACGGTTGTGGCAACCGACGGCGGCGTGGTATATATATATATACGCCGAGTTGGACATTTCGTCGGTTTCCAGTTTCCGAAATATCCGGTTTGATATATTGTACCGGGTGTTAGGCCGTCTATGTGTGTTTTTACCCTGAAACGATTCGAAAGTATCTCAAGGTGACTCTACCATAGACGCTGTACGTCGTTGTCGCCGAGAAGATAAATAAATTGTAGAGATAAAAAGAAAAAAGGATTTAGAAAAAAAAACACAATGTTTTTAAAACATTCTGTTCATATCTTCCGAAACTCGTTGAAGCTGGTCGAGTAAAAATCGAAAGTTAATAACGTATATAGATGACAATAAATTGTCGAAACGCACACGCATTATTATTCAGAGTAGGTATAATATGTGTCTCATGGTCGTTAAAAAGGAAAAGAAACCGTTTTGATATTTGTATAGGTATTTTAATTGGAACATTGTTATTTCATCGTATTTTAAGCATGCTTCAATATTGTATTGTACATTCATTGAATTGTGAAGTACATTATTTTTGCGATTTGTGGTTCATTGTATTTTGCAATGTAGCCACTATAGTCTGCTGTAGTTATTAGATACTTCCAACAAACACATGAAAACGTGTTATATATTTTCGACAAGTATACAACTTATATACATTTTCAAATTCATTTTCTTTATGTCTGCTTAATATTACATGTTCGCTTGTAATTGATATCATGATAACACATGCAATCAAAAGGTTATTGCAAATGAGCTATTATGCTCGTGTACATAACGCACATTAATTAATCATTATGTATATAATATTATAATCATTTGTCGTTGGTAACAGTTTTGAACGCTTTTCATATTATTTAAGTATTACCGCGGCGCATTTGTAGAAATTATTATTTAAGTATAAGTACGGTATAGAGGTCGAATGATAATCGAATAACAACATTAATTTATTATGTAACACATAAACTAATAGTGTACATTTAAAACATATTTTTCGGAGCTTATATCTCCAACATTGCAGATGTCTTATAGTTGTTAAGATAACTGATTAGCAAAGTTGCACTACCTATCTATATTATAGTATAATAGCGTTCGCAGTGATTTCTAGTTTGATTAAGTGTTTTGATTATGACTTAAATCTACATTCTACGTTATACCCATATTAAATCATTATTATTTACGTAGTTAATTAAAATAATATGCTACTAGGTAGTTATATGCCTGATTTATTTAATTATCGAAATAATGAGTTGAAACGTTTATTTTCCTCGGATATTGCGTGCCGATAGTGCTACTTGAACATTATCTAAGTGTTATATGACAAATTGTGTAAATCATTAATCAATTTCGGTTGTTTAAATTCTACGTTGAAAATACTGGATGTAATAATAATATCAATACTATGAATATAATTAATTTTATTTTCATATTATTCTAAAGTCCATATACTTTAAAGTATAATAATATGTTCAAAATGGATTAAACAATATTTTTATAGTTAATATAAATGACTAAAGCAATATACCCATATACTCGTAGTTATTAATTAAAGTGTAAATTTATAAAGTTGCCATCGGTATAATACGTATGACATAAATACTATTCTACTTTAAAAAATATCTTCACTAAAACATCCAAATATTCGTTTATAAATTACAAATGAATTATATTCTCGACTATGGTAGTAACTTATTATTTATCCTGAGCGAATGAGTGACTGAGAATATATCTTTATCCTGCAAATGTACGCTTACTGCGGACTACAGTCGCACATAATGTAAGCAACAATCAAAATGAGGTGATGAAAATTAAATATTTTTTTTTTTTTTTATTGAAATTTATCTACAATCTATACACGTAATTTGTACAATAGGTAGGTTTGATGAGTGACAAATAAGAAAATAACATGATTAATGTGATTAGGGAAGATACCCAGTGGTAACACCCTATAAA